>CM076581.1:184201683-184484207 GCA_034641835.2 Pinus albicaulis | reverse complement strand
ATCAATATTCTCCAACACAATGGGATCTGTATCAGGTATTTTGTTTAGCAATTGGTTGCATCCCGGAGGTTGTATTGGACGTAGACTAGATCATTTAACTGTTTTTGTTCCAAATAGTTTCTCTTCTTTGTGTGAGTCCTCTCAAAGGCAGAACAATTGCGCTCACACCCAAAAGAACTGCAAGTTTGACTCAAAATACGGATTGCAAACATCTGCAATTGAGGACAATGGCTACCAAATGCCTCCCACCATTGCACTGCAAAAAACATAGTTGTATGATGAGTTAGCTCAACAAATTATATCCAACTTTCAATTTATAAACAATTTAACAAAATAAGTGTTAGAAAATCAAGGTAAAGAGTTGCTTATATTGCATAATTACTTGTGAGAAACTTGCGTTCTTCTTATGTTCTTCTTTGTCTTAGTTCATCAAATACAACTATCAAAACAATAGCACAAGATCAAGGACACCGATGTAGCTCGACACACAAATGGGAACCCCAATCTTGGGGAAAACCCAGTCAAAATCTCTTCATTCAATAGTTTTCTTGAGATAATCCAAGACTCTTGACTTAGACACAGACTTCCTCCACACCAAGTCAACCTTCCTTCCAAAGAATCTCGACCAGACCTTGACGTCAGAAAACAAAAACTTCGATCTACAAGAACAACTTCTTCGACCTTTAACGCTTTGACTTAGCACTTCGACTTATGCAGTAGCAACACTTCTACCTTCAACAACTTCGAATCTAGCAGCAATAACTTTACCTAACAACCGTGAAAATTCAAAGTCCTAGATCTGGAATCCTACTGCAGCAAACTGAATTAACTTCATGTACTTGTAAATTACATTAACAAGTTATTTGCAGATTTCTTCAGTAAATACTAAAACAATTACTGAAGCAACCTTCACTTAATTAAATTAATATGCAAAACAAGAAACTGAGAAAAAAAAACATCACACAAGACACCGTTGTTTTTGGACAAATGTTCCAGTAAAAACCCATTGCGGTAAAACTGATGTAATAGATCTGAGGGTTTTATTATTAAGCAACAGTTATATATGAATACAATCTCTAGATGCCTTTTTGGCTATCAAGTATAGAGAATATCACTTGGCAGAAGAAAGAAAAATTGTGAGATTACCTCACTCTGCAAGTCTCCGTTGATCCGATAGCTGAAATGACGAAACCCCAACACCCTCTCGCGTAGTAATTATCGCAGGCTCACGTGGGGACCTCCTAATGGACCTGCTACCTCCTCGCCTAAATCGTTTAGCCCTCATAAAGATCGATTCTAGCCCTCTCGGTAAGAACCGATTTCCCGGCCAGGCTTCCGGACTTGCTCGAATGCGCGACGCCCCTCTGTGTTAGCCTTCGTGGCCTGCGTCACCCTCTCTGCAGGATACGGTGTTATCGCTTGCGCCTACACCTACCTCGGTTAGCATGAAAAGCGTTTAACCCCACGGGGTGTGGTTGGTGGCAAGGAACCCTGGAAGGGGCTATCACCTATTCCCAGACTCTCTCCGTTTAAGCTATCTCCTAGGTTAGCTATGGGGGGTGGTCCCTAAATGGAAAACTAAGTTAAAAGATGTGAGTTTCTAGGAGAGTTGTTAGAGTTAAATAGATTACTTCTTAAGATTCATGAGCATTTATGAGCAACTTTGAAATAATGACAACCCATTTAACCAGTGCCTTTACAAATAACGTGCTCAAAAGTAAAAGAAATGCTCAAAGAGATGAGAACACAGTAATCCTGAAATGGAAACAAAAGACTGTTAGCACAAGATATCATAAATGCTCTCAAGATAAATAGATTTATGAATCAAAGCATGAGAAACTATCTTGCTCATAAGGAAACATTTAGTGTTCTACTTTTGGAGAATGTAAATGAGATGATAGAAAAACTCAAATGTTAGACCAAGATCACAACATGCAATTAAATTTGCAACACCAAATAAGGGTATTTGCCAATGAAACGAGATATATCAATCATCTATAAGCATAATGATCATTAAAATGACAACATGCAATGAAGTTGCATGTAGAAGCAAATTTCCAAGTACCATAGAATTAAACTTGTTGCAAAATTTAAGGAATTAAAATGCTTGCATCCAAAGTGCTTCTTGAGATAATATTTGCATGTGAATCTTTAAACCATCAAGATAGCAAAAAATTTGGGAACTTTGCAAGTAAATGTGATGAGATAGTGCTCTTGGTTTATTTTATTAATTAGTTCTAAAGCAAGGTTACAATTGAACTCTAATCCTCAAACCTCACCCTCGCTCAAATATTTGGATCTCACAGTGAGGAGTCCATAGAGGTAGAGGGTCCCTAAAACGTCTATTCAACCAACTTAAGTTGGAAGTAAATTTTAGAGATGCAAGTCTAGTATGAAAAGTGAAATGCCTAAATGATATGAAAGTGAGTTTGCAAGTGCTATGTAAAAGATGGAGATGATTCAATTAAATATGCTTCATAGTTAGAACAATAACTCAAGTTGCCAAAAATTGAAAGTGTTATGCTTCTTTATTTGTAGTATATTGTGAAACTTATCCAAATGAGAAATAGATCACAAAACATAAGTAAGTGATGGCAAATGAGATTGCAAATTAAGAAATTAAAGGACTATGCGATTTGTGTTACTTCTCAATTAGAGCATGCATATGTGATGTGAAAGAAAATGGAAATGTCAAAACCACTAAGTCAATCCATCTACAAATTCTCTCCTTTGAAATGGAGAGATAGGGATGCCAATGGGTAAAACCCACGCTCCCACAACAAAAACAGAAATTTTTATTAATTTTACAAGAATGAAATGACCATGAGGCCTTTTCTAAACCAAGGAAAGTCTTTACAAATAAAAATTGAGACCATAGACTTTTCCTCGATGAGAATTTCTAAAAAAAAAACTCAAAAGAATTCAGACTTTACAATAGAAGAAGAGAAGCTAAGCCTCTTCAATTCCCACAAACAAAGAAAAAAGAGTTATCTTCCTCATTTGAAATTCGGAGCCCAAAGGTCCTGCAACAACTAGTTAGTAATTTCTTGCAATTGTCCACTCAAGCTGTCACAAGAAAAAGTTCGGAAGAGGGCTACAAAACCAATCAAATATTAGATAGATAAAATTACAAAATATTGCACAACAATTTACAAAGGGTTAAGCCAAAGAGTTCGAGTAAACTCTCCTCTTTGCTTAGTCATCTTCAAGCTCTTAGATAGCAAATGAAAGCAATGAAGTATAATGTTTTAAAAGATATTCAAATTTAGAAGTATTTGGCTTGTATACAAGCTATGTCCCAAAACCCCTGCAAAACCACTTTGTAAGATAAGACTATGAAGGTTCAAAGAACAAATGAGAGCTCCTTTGAGAATGTATCAAGAGTGGGTTGGTCTCTCCAAAGACTTCCCCCAACACTTGATTCTTTGATCTCAACAATATGTTCCCTCTACAAAACTTCAATCAAGAATTAGTTCCATATAGATCTAGCAATAAACAATGATAAGAAACTCTAGAGATTTATTTGAAACCAACTAGAGCATTCTATACCTAGAGCATACTCCTAAATCAAATGTCAATGTAAGATAGCTCTACATTAACAAATCTACAAGAGCATATGAAAACAAATTAGATCAAAGCATGAGCAAAGGAATTATACCAATGATCAACAATTCATCACACTCCAGAAGGAGGAACACCTCATGAATGAAACCCCAAAGTCTTTATTGATATTTCTGAAAGTGTACAAGGCAGCAACGCTTCCGCAAGCACAATAGCTAGTAAACAATGATTACAATATGAGAGCCCATGGCTCCATTATATAGAAAGTTGGGAGCAAATCCCAATGAAGAACCATATGCCAAGTGGTGAGAGGGAGGAGATCTCAAGGCAAATTCGAATTTGGTAAGTGGAGCTCCAATGCCAAGGGTAAAAATCGAATTTTGGCAAGTGGACATCATTTTCTTCTTCCCTTATGTGCCAAATTCGAATTTTATGATGGAATGACATGTGTATATGGTTGGTAACCCATGTGGGGACAATTTCCCACAAAAATCTCCACCAAATATTCTCTCAAATCCTCCCAAATATGCACTAACTTCACAAATTCGAATTTCCAAGTAAGCAACTCTCATTTAATGCCGGAAATTCAATTTTATTTGAGCACATGTCTTTTCCTTGATTTTAGGAGTCCATATCACCTTGGGACTTCACTTTAACTCCTCCATAATTTTCCACCTCATTTCCACCTCATTTAGCATGTGTGGATATTTATTTTTCTTCATTTATTTAATTTCTGGCTTAATTAATTGCCAGATTTCCCACTAAACTTAGGAAAAGTGGGTTTTGAGGGTTCAAAACACATTTTTAACCCCTCAAAGTGTGTCATAGTAGAAAGTTGAGCGTGAGAGGTGTAATTTTGATTACTCATACTCCATACAACTTCTCTAAACAACACTTATTACAATTCAATTACAATTTTTATTGCAATTTTCGACTTGCGGGAAATCTAAAAAATTAAAAAATCACTACCTAAACCTAACCAAATTCCACGAAATTTTTTGTGTGATCTAGTATGGTAATATACATTGACTCTAGACACTAGGACTCACCCAAGGCCTCACCATCAAGCCGTACTCCGGCTTTGGGGTAAAATTGAAGGAAAAAACTCAATTAATTATTAACTCCTAGTAGGGAGATGATAATTAACCAAGTAAAAAAAACCTCCCAGAGTAATACTCACTTGTTGGCAAGGTCCCAGGCTACCTAGGCCTATTACAGACTCAATACTGACTCAAAACTCATCATTACTAGCATCACTTATTACAATTCCCCGTAGGGCGTGGAATCTGGGTACAAGAGAAAATGATAAGAAGTAGAAGTAGAGTTTAAAAACTCTGTTGAACTGATGATATCTGATGCTACAAATGTCTTCTGGTTCATCCTTGGGCATGGAGTCTTCTCATTATCATCAAGTGCCACTCCAGTGGTCAACATTTGGCTCCATATGGAGATGCATGCTAGATATGAAGTGATAGTGTGCAAGAACCTGGAATCTGCATCCACCGACCAAAGATATATATTAGCAGTATCCATTCAAAATAACATCAAATAAAATCAAGTACAGAAATGGAAATTTATTCTAGGAAACATAAATAACAATTTATTCATGAAATAAAACTACTTAAACAAAATTTACAAGGGATAGGGTTAGGAATATGATACACGGGATGCCCCATGGCATCAAATGTCTTCGGTGAAATCCATCTTGAGAACCTGCCTACTCACAGGCAAATCCATAGGCTCTTTCTCTGATGTGCCTTGGCCAATTCTGACTTTCTTAGGACTATGACTTGCCCCACTGTTAATTTGTTTGTGGCCATCAGATACACCAAACCTCTTCCTTTTCCTTTTTCGACTTTTGATGCGTTGAGGTTTGATCCTGCTCAAAATTGGTGATTCATTTTTTATATCATTTTTCTTTTTTCGTTTTTTTCTTTTCTTCTTGGTTAGTTGCGATGGCGATGATGATGCAATCACTGTCAATCCAACTGCTCTGTCTTGAAAATGCTTTGATGGAAGATTTGAAGTACCCAAGCCTTTTGAGCTATGCCTAATCTCTTCATTTTGAATCCGTTTTGTTTAGGGGGGAAGAAAATTTGTCAACACAACATCACTTCCTGTCTGGCATGATCTATAGATAATCTCATTGTTGGGTCTCCTTGGATCCTCAACATGATATCTTTTCTCTAACTCCCAATCAAGTCTGACAAAGGTATCATTTGGCATGGGGATGGTGGCATATGATAAATCCATTTGAAGGCTACCACCTAAATCTGATGCCCATTTTCTTGATAGGAGCATTCCCCATGAATCAGGAACATCTATCACAACAATATCCATAGTCATTATTCTGTCTGGGTATGCAGCTAGGAAAACCTGTAAATCTTTAATTATTCCACACACTTCAATTCTTTTAGAATCCATTGAACATATGTTGTGATAGGGCCTAGATACCCTTAAATTCAGTTGATCCATGACTTTCTTGGTCATGACATTTGATGAAGCCCCTGAATCAAGCATGCAGTTGTGTAAAAGACGATCATTCACTATCAAAGAAACATAAAATGGTAGATGATCTTCGTTCCCCACATAACAGTTCATACTTTTCAATACAATTTCTTCATCTTCTTGTTCATTATTAGGCTTTTCTTCTCTTTGAGTAACTTCAATTGCACTTAGTAACTTGGCCCTTTGAGATGGTATTTTTAAAAGCTCTGTCACTGGGATAGAAACCTTTGCATTATTCACCCAATTGCCCAAGTCAAAATTTAATTCTGAAGTAGGAGGAGAAAAATTTATGTGATTATTCCGGTCTTGAATATCCCTTCTCTGATAAGTCATCCCTTTGTGTTTTGCCATAGCAAGAATTTGTCCAGATGTAGGCTTTTCCCCAAAAATCTTAGTGACTTTGTCAAAATTTGCAATCATATTGTCAACCCCAAGATTATTAGGACTATGGTCAATCTCTTGATTTCTTTCAATGGTGTATATTTGATCTTCCATGGAGAACATATTGATTTGACCACTAGTTCCTACATGTTCATCTCCCAACATGCTACCTTCCATAATTCTCTTTACATATGGGCATGTGGCTTCTTCATGGAACTCATTACATGGCCTACAAAAAGGGGGAATTTGATCTACCATGTTGGTGGATTCCAATGGATTTGGAGACCTATAATCTTGTTGAGGGCCTTTATTCTTTTGCCATCCATTATTTGGCCTAGGTTGGAATCTTTGCACTTGCGATCTTTCCATGGCCACCAACCTACTTTGCATGGCTTGCATTTCTTTAGTGTGATTTGCTTCCATGCTCTTGATGAGTTGAGTTAATTCCTTAATAGGATCATGGGTAGCCTCTTCCTTGGCCTTGCCTTTGGAATCATTCGATTTCGATGGCCCTCTAGTGAAACCAGGAATCTCAGATTTTCTTGATTGCTTTCTGGCCCTCTCCATTTTCAAGGCTTCAGTTTGAGCTACACCCAAAGTTGTAGGCTCCTTTCTTCTCAACTCATAAGCAGTGTCAACACCAAAAGAATCCAGATAGGAACATAAAAGAAATTCATCAGGAGGTTTAACAGTAGTAGGCATGCTTTTAACCAATTCATTGAATCTCTTGTTAAACTCTTCCATGGTTTCATTCTCATTCTTCTTCATGGTGCTAATGGCACTGATCAGATGACTATTCTCTCTTCTCTCTCCATACTTTCCCATGAAAGCATTAACAATTGTTTGTAAAGAATCATACGAGTTAGCAGGTTGCTCAGTGAACCAATCAAGAGCATCCTCTTCTAAAGAGAGAACAAAAAGCCTCATCTTCACATCCTCATAGTTAGCAACGTTACACCACTTAAAGATGCAAACATTAAAGTTCTTCACATGTGATGCAACGCTAATGGCATTGTTACCTTGAAAAGAAGGCAACCTTTCAATAGCCTTGTTAGGGATATTTTGAGGATAGCCATTAATGTTAGTAAAGTTACAAGGAGCAAAAAGATCATTCATGATGTTAGGCTCAACTTGTTCTTGAAACAACAAATGAATGTCAGAAATAGCCTCTTGCCCAAGACTAGCAAGAGCTCTACTATGAGAAAGTCTATTTAACCTCTCTCTAAAAACCCTTTTAGGATCAGGAGAGGGGCTAACTAGACCACTTGAATTTCTCCTAGTAGAAACTCTTGCAAAATTAGGATTGAGTGGAGTTGCCACTTGAGCAAGAATCTAAATCTAAAATTCAAATATGTCAAAACTTAAAGTTAGTCGTTTTCCCAGGCACAAGAAGACTTGTCCCCGGCAACGGCGCCAAAAAATGTTATCGCTTGCCGCCTACACCTACCTACAGTTAGTGGGAAAAGCCTTCAACCCCACAGGTGTGGTTGGTGGCAAGGAACTCAGAGAAGGGGCTGTCACCTATTCCCAACTCTCTCCGTTTAAGCTATCTCCTAGGTTAGCTAAGGGGGGTGGTCCCTAAAGGAAAACTAAGTTAAAGATGTGAGTTTCTAGGAGAGTTGTTAGAGTTGAATAGATTACTTCTTAAGATTCATGAACATTTATGAGCAACTTTGAAATAATGACAAACTATTTAACCAGTGCCTTTA
This sequence comes from Pinus albicaulis, assembly GCA_034641835.2. Classification (NCBI taxonomy): domain Eukaryota; kingdom Viridiplantae; phylum Streptophyta; class Pinopsida; order Pinales; family Pinaceae; genus Pinus; species Pinus albicaulis. The sequence continues at coordinate 184,476,048 of CM076581.1, read as the reverse complement.
CAAATAACGTGCTCAAAAGTAAAAGAAATGCTCAAAGAGATGAGAACATAGTAATCCTGAAATGGAAACAAAAACACTGTTAGCACAAGATATCAGAAATGCTCTCAAGATAAAAAGATTTATGAATCAAAGCATGAGAAACTATCTTGCTCATAAGGAAACATTTAGTGTTCTACTTTTGGAAAATGTAAATGAGATGATAGAAAAACTCAAATGTTAGACCAAGATCACAACATGCAATTAAATTTGCAACACCAAATAAAGGTATTTGCCAATGAAACAAGATATATCAATCATCCATAAGCATAATGATCATTAAAATGACAACATGCAATGAAGTTGCAAAAGTAAGCAAATTTCCAAGTACCATAGAATTAAACTTGTTGCAAAATTTAAGGAATTAAAATGCTTGCATCCAAAGTGTTTCTTGAGATAATATTTGCATGTGAATCTTTAAACCGTCAAGATAGCAAAAATTTTGGGAACTTTGCAAGTAAATGTGATGAGATAGTGCTCTTGGTTTATTTTATTAATTAGTTCTAAAGCAAGGTTACAATTGAACTCTAATCCTCAGACCTCGCCCTCGCCCAAATATTTGGATCTCACAGTGAGGAGTCCATAGAGGTAGAGGGTCCCTAAAACATCTATTCAACCAACTTAAGTTGGAGGTAAATTTTAGAGATGCAAGTCTAGTATGAAAAATGAAATGCCTAAATGATATGAAAGTGAGTTTGCAAGTGCTATGTAAAAGATGGAGATGATTCAATTAAATATGCTTCATAGTTAGAACAATAACTCAAGTTGCCATAAATTGAAAGTGCTATGCTTCTTTACTTGTAGTATATTGTGAAACTTATCCAAATGAGAAATAGATCACAAAACATAAGTAAGTGATGACAAATGAGATTGCAAATTAAGAAATGAAAGGACTATGCGATTTATGTTACTTCCCAATTAGAGCATGCATATGTGATGTGAAAGAAAACGAAAATGTCAAAACCACTAAGTCAATCCATCTACAAATTCTCTCCTTTGAAATGGAGAGATAGGGATGCCAATGGGTGAAACCCACGCTCCCAAAACAAAAACTGAAATTTTTTATTAATTTTACAAGAAGGAAATGAACATGAGGCCTTTTCTAAACCGAGGAAAGTCTTTACAAATAAAAATTGAGACCATATACTTTTCCTCGGTGAGAATTTATAAGAACTCAAAATAAATTCAGACTTTACTATAGGAGAAGAGAAGCTAAGCTTTTTCTATGCCCACAACCAAAGAAGAGAGGGTTATCTTCCTCATTTGAAATTCAGCCCAAAGGTCCTGCAACAACTTGTTAGTAATTTCTTGTAGTTGTCCACTCAAGCTGTCACAAGAAAAAATTCGAAAGATGGCTACAAAACCAATCAAATATTAAATAGATAAAATTACAAAATATTGCACAACAATTTACAAAGGGCTAAGCCAAAGAGTTCGAGTAAACTCTCCTCTTTGCTTAGTCATCTTCAAGCTCTTAGATAGAAAATGAAAGCAATGAAGTATAATGTTTTAAAAGATATTCAAATTTAGAAGTATTCGGCTTGTATACAAGCTATGTCTCAAAACCCCTGCAAAACCACTTTGTAAGATAAGACTATGAAGGTTCAAAGAACAAATGAGAGCTCCTTTGAGAATGTATCAAGAGTGGGTTGGTCTCTCGAAAGACTTCCCCCAACACTTGATTCTTTGATCCCAACCGGGGTTGCGGGGAAGCAAACCCCATCGCTCCGCTCGAGGAAACGCGCTCGTGCGGGAGCGTTTCGAAAACGTCCGTAACGCGCTTCAGCTTCCTGTCGGGAGCGTTTTCGGAGAAACGCGTTATTGTAAACGCTCACTGTTTTTCGGGAGCGTTCCGGGGAACGTTCGGGAGCGGCAGCTCCTGGCTTTCCGACGTTCAAGCCGGGAGCGTTTTCGCCGGCCGCTCGGGGAGCGTTCGCTCCCGAACGCTCCCTGGAAAAAAAAAACGCTTCCTGCCAGGCGGAAATTTTTTTAAGTGAAAAAACGAATTGTTTATAAGGGGGGAGGGGTTCATTTAGCTACTCTTTCCCTACGTGGACCCACGCATGGCCAGAAATGGGTTTTAGGGCTGATGTGGAGGTAAGGGAAGCATTGACATTTCATGGTAATGTTAAATTCTTAAAGTAAAAGTGACATTTCCTTTATTTTTCATTTTCATCCTTTTACTTAAATTTTTAACATTACCATGAAATGACTCAAGATGTTTAAGAGTGGTTTCGACCTCATTGGATTTCATATGGAGAAACTAGAATTTTAGGTTTCACTCAAAATTCAGCAGACTTAATGGTTTTCAGGGTTTCATGGTTTGGGAATTTGCAATGTTTCCATTTGATTCTATCATGTGTAAGGGTATGATATTGGCATTTGATCGAGAGCATGAAGTCCTTTAAGAACCTTGATGTACCCTTCAATCAAAGGAAAACAACTAGTTAGACATGCTAATCTTTTTCTATCGCATTTTAAGGTTGAGGAAATGAACCCTTCACTCAAACCAAAATCATTGGATAGGCATGTTAAACTTTTTCAATTTCTATCATGTTATAAGGTTGAGCAATCCAAGTCTGAAGACTTTGAGCTAGATGATGTTTATGTATCTCTTGTTGATGATCCCATTTCTAGTAGCGATGAATCAATGATGAGTTTCATGAGAGACCATGTTGCTCGATGATTTGTAGTTTTGATGTCTATTTTTGCTACTACTACTACTACTAAAGTTGTAGAGGAGTTTTAGGAGTCCTCAAACTTTGAGCCATATTATTTATGTAGCTCATGTTGATGATCCCTTGTCTAGTAGTGGTGATGATTTTGATCATGATGAGGAGTGATCATGTTGTTGATCACTAATATGTAGTCTTGTATTAGGCCAATGGCCTCATAGCTTGTAGCATTGTAGCTTGTAGCTTGGCATCAACAACACCGCCACACACAGAGCCAGTCCCACCATCTACTGGTAGCAGTGCAGGTGCCAGTGCCAGTTCTCGATATCACACTATTTTTCCTTTGCAGATCCAGCCTCCACCTTCTAGTCATGGTCGTGGTACTCCTGAGAGTACTAGAAGACCACCATTTCCTCGTGGCTCGCACAAATTAGACATTTCTCGTGGGCGTGGCAAGGGGCCAGCCAGTAGATAAAATAGATTTGTTGTTTACTAGTCTTTTCTATTTGTTGTTGATAGTTGAACAGTTGAAACTTGACTCTTTCTGATTTCATATATTTAATGACAATTTAAGTTTGAAGTTTGAATTTGAAAGGTGAAACTTTGAAGTTGGCATTCATAAGTTTACTGTTTACAAGTCATTATGAATTATGAATATGATGCTTCATGAAAGTTATATGGTGATCAATGAATCAATGATGATAAATGTTATATAATATCAATGTTGATAAATGTTATATATTGAATTTTGAAATCAATGAATCAATGATGATAAATGTTAGATATTGAAATTTGAAATCAATGATGATAAATGTTATATATCAAATTATCAATGATGATAAATGTTATATATTGAATTTTGAAAGCTTGAAACCTTCAAATTGATGATTTGCGAGACTCGTCACTCAAGAGTCAATATGTTGTATGCTTCCAACTCGTGGGCGTGGTTGATGAAGATTATAACTTCTAGATGATTGATGTTATATGATTCAATCTATGTTTTTATGTTTTTTATGTCTAATTCATCATTCTACATGTTTTTGTTGACATATATACATCAAAATATAAAAAATATTAAAAATATTAAAATATATATATATATATATATATATATAAAAACGCTCCGGACCGGAAGCTTTTAAAAATGGCGCTCCGCGCTTCGCTCCCGCTCCCGCTCCCGCTTCCAAGTAACCTTGATCCCAACAATTTGATCCCAACAAGATGTTCTCTCTACAAAACTTCAATCAAGAATTAGTTCCATATAGATCTAGCAATAAACAATGATAAGAAACTCTAGAGATTTATTTGAAACCAACTAGAGCATTCTATACCTAGAGCATACTCCTAAATCAAATGTCAATGTAAGATAGCTCTACATTAACAAATCTACAAGAGCATATGGAAACAAATTAGATCAAAGCATGAGTAAAATGAATTATACCAATGATCAACAATTCATCACATTCCAAAAGGAGGAACACCTCATGAATGAAACCCCAAAGTCTTTATTGATATTTATGAAAGTGTACAAGGCAGCAGCGCTTCCGCAAGTACAATAGCTAGTAAACAATGATTACAATATGAGAGCCCATGGCTCCATTATATAGAAAGTTGGGAGAAAATCCTAATGAAGAACCATATGCTAAGTGGTGAGAGGGAGGAGATCTCGGAGATCTCAAGGCAAATTTGAATTTGGTAAGTGGATCTCCAATGCCAAGTGTAAAAATCGAATTCTGGCAAATTTTAACTTGCGGGAAATCTAAAAAATTAAAAAATCACTACTTAGACCTAACCAAATTCCACGAAATTTTTTGTGTGATCTAGTATGGTAATATACATTGACTCTAGACATTAGGACTCACCCAAGGCCTCACCATCAAACCATACTCTGGCTTTGGGGTAAAATTGGAGGAAAAAACTCAATTAATTATTAGCTCCTGGTAGGTAGATAATAATTAACCAAGTAAAAAAAACTCCTAGAGTAATACTCACTTGTTGGCAAGGTCCCAGGCTACCTAGGCCTGTTACAGACTCAATACTAACTCAAAACTCATCATTACTAGCATTACTTATTACAATTCCCCGTAGGGCATGGAATCTGGGTACAAGAGAAAATGATAAGTAGAAGTAGAGTTTAAAAACTCTGTTGAGTTGATAATATCTGATGATATCCAATGGTACAAATGTCTTCTGGTTCATCCTTGGGCATGGAGTCTTCTCATTATCATCAGGTGCCACTCCAGTGGTCAACATGCGCCATTTCTCTCTGTCTTCTCGCATCTCTGCTGAGTATTCTTGGCCCCGGAGAAGATCCTCTGACCAAAACTGTCTCTGCCCCAAAACTGCGTGAGAATCTCTTGATCAAAGTTTTCCTTTGAACACTGCTCACTTCAGAAAATTCGATCTCTTGATCTCTCGGTGTATCTTTCCAAATGACCCTCAAGTCTTCTTTATAGTCTTCTCGTTGAGACTTCAACCACCGAGATTAGATCTCCAATCAACGACTAAGATTACATTTTGACTTGATCTTCTTTTTCTAGAAGTTACACCCACAATTTAGATTAATACTCATTAATTATTTTAATTTAAGAAGTTTAGACTTAGGGTCTCGTTAAAAATATTTAATTTAAACAAAACCGTTCTAAGTGGAATTTCCCAAACGATTTTTAAGTTATCTGGAATACATGTGTCTAAGTCTTCCACAAAGTTTCTGAGACTTAGGAGCACATCCGATGCTTCATTGCTATCACAACAACAACAACTTCGATCAAGAAGAATCGACAAGAACACCCTTGATGAAGATAGACTTCGATCTTCCTAGAAAGTCCACACGTGTGAGAGATAGATGGCCCAAAACTTCAATCTAGATCTTTCCTGCAACTTTTCTCCATCTTTTCCAACTTCGCACTTTTTAGCTGCCTCTTGTTATATATCGAACTTGTGAGAGAGAGTGTCCTCCAAATGAATCGAACTACTCCAATATATAGGCTTTTGGTGAGGTCGAATTACCCTTCTTGGGGCCGACTTGGTGTGGAGGTGACAAATTACCTATTTTACTCAATAATAAATCTTTTTACATGATTCAAAAGCAAAGAAGGGTCTTATTAAATGTACAATGACTCTAATGACTCAGTATAAATCCTAGAAGTCCTCAATGGGGACTTTGACCTAAAACAAGATGACCCAAGCATGAAACCTATGCTTTAATAAGTCATAATAATAATAAAATTTTCTTTTTTTCATTCTTTTCATAATTTAATTTCATTATGACTCAAATACAATTATGAAGACCGAACCTAGTTACATTTTTCAACACTCCCTCTTAACTATGGAGGTATTCATAATGACACATACAAGTACAAGGAAGATCTCAAAACACATGAACCATGAAGAGTTTTGGCATCGCAATGCCATGGACTAGATTCCTGACTAGGGCAATCTACCATGGTCCGTAAATTGTTTAAGCACTCACGGTGACATGGACTAGATTCATGATCAAGGCAATCTATCCAGAAGGGACTAAGATGGACTAAAGCTTTCAGCATCTCTAGGTACCATTAGGCTTACATGCTAACCATCAACCCAGGGATCCAAGTGCGTATTCAAGGTCAAAGCTCCATGACCAACACCACCGTCTCTACTACGGGATCCAGAAATCGACCAATTGTCCTCCTAGGAAATGTGTATCACACACCAAGCCTCAACACTCCTGATTAATCCAATCGGTAGAAAATCCTCCCTGATCAAATAGATCGGTAACAACTAATCTCTCTCGATCAAACTGATCGATAACAAGTATGCAAAACATGCTATCAAACCTTCGAGAGTTTTTACATGTACACAATTCAAACACAACTCCGATCAGTAATAAACTTTCAAATATGCATAGGTAAACGCAAATCTCCAAGGTCTTTCAAACATTTTGATGTTGCTTCTCATAGTACGTCTTAGTGACTTCCAAACAAATCTTGTCCGAAGATTCCTCGACCAAACATCTTCCTTACCTACTTCACATACAACAGCATATTCTACAACCAAATCTCGCTTTCAACAACACCTCTAAATGCATTCTCCAATTTCTTCTTTCAAGGTGTGACTATAATATGCCCTCACTCTTAACTTAGGGAGATTTCTTCTATCCTAGCTCCCTCTTAACATAGGGAAATCATCTTTCTTTTATGACATTGGAGAAACTTTCATGGCTTGCATCTTACTATAAATTCCTTCATCATTCTTGTCAATCAAGTTAACTTTACTTATGAACATCTTCACCATCTTGAAGATTATGTACCTGCACAACATACATAGCAAGTACAACCAAATTTATGAAAGTTAACTATATCAAAATCACACAATAATGGAAGCATTAGACTTTTAGACACTAGATACCTAGCTTTAGTTAGGTTCATAATCAGCAAGAGACACATACTTTTATATTTCAACTTCTCGCCCGAGTTTTTGTTATAAACCCTAAATCACATCAATAGCTCAACCAAGATATCAATCTCATCATATCTAGGGCTACAATATCACTTTCAAAGATATGACAAATTCTTTTATAACATATTGCAAAACCTAGAAACAATTCGAACAAGCACAATTCCACAATGCATCTAACAACTTTTAGAATTCATATGTTAGACTTCCTACTAGGATTTAGTGCAAAACCCTAGATTTTATACATGAGCTTCGACAATCATGACTAATCACAACTCAATTTAAAGTTTCAACATGATGACTAGCTTCTACTAGGCTTTGTTGTAAACCCTAGATTTTCATCTTTGGAGACACCAATCCTCAACAACTAATCACAACACAATTTTAGGTATCAACAACCTTTCATAAATCCCAAAATATCACATTTGAAACAATATCATCATATACTAGAGAATTGAACTTCTACTAAGGTCTAGTTACAAAACCCTAGAATCCACAAACAATATCATCCTAGAATATCAAACTTCGACTAAGACTTAATTACAAACCCTAAGACTTATAACAATTAGGTCATCACATATGCATATCTAGGGTTTCATCATCATGCATAAGCATATCATAACAACATATGCCAGACAAACCCAATGACACAAAGACATTAAAGTCAAACATATAACAAGCTTGATCAAACGAACAAACATATACCTAGGGATTCATTCCTAGGCTATAAGGGTCTTGTTCATAAACCCTACCAAACCCTAAATATCTAGGGTTTCAATACATAACATAGAAAACCCTAATTTACCAAAATCTCAAAGGTTTGGGATTTCATACATCACCATTCAACCCTAACAAGTCAGGGTTTTCATAATCGTAGTAAAACCCCAAACATGACATTACCATCAATTCTTCAAACATCAAAAATAACATTTTCTTTAGTCTTCACCAATAACCCTAATCAGACTAGGGTTTCTGACATGGACATACCCTTAAGTTAGGGTTTTACAAAGAACCTTTTTAGGGTTCCACAAGAATAATCAAAGATATGAGAGTAGATTTATCTAATGATGAATCACCCAATCAAAAATTACGATTCAAGAAAGCTAGACACAACAATGTTAGTAATGTAGATTGAATTACCAAAAAGAATGAATATACCTTTATCATGAAGAGAACAAAGCTTATGGTCTAAGGCATACCTTTGTTTCTTAACAAACCTTGTAATTCCAATCCTTTGTTTTTGTGAGGCAGTCTTCATGATCCCTGACCAGATCCGCAGGGTTTCCGAAACAAAGAAAAAATATAAAAGAGATGTGATTAGCATCTAGTATAAACAAACCTAGATAAATAAGAGAAACCAATTATGAAAAAGGTAATGTAAGAAATAAGATACTTATCTTTGGAAATTGGCGAGGGCTCCCTACAAACTCAAGGGATACCTACAACCATAAAAAACAATTCAAAAATGCTTTTAAAATTTTTTTAAACCTACAAATACTAGAAATGAAAATTACAAAATGAAACAACTAAAGCTTAAAGCAAAGGAGTTAGTAGTGTAAGTCCCTTATATCTGATTCTTCGGTTTTGTTCTTTTTTTTGGAGATCCTTCTTCGGCAACATTAGCTTGATCCCTGTTCCTCTTCTTATCCTTTGGATTGTCAGGACAATCACTTTTATAGTGACCCATTTTATGACATTGGTAGCATTCTATTTTGGACATGTCTGCCTTCCTTCTTGGCCCTTTAAACTTTCTCTTCTTCATTGTTGGTTATTAGTGTGATTCTCATATCTTCTTGGCTGCAAGCATTCCATAATTCCTCGAATGAAGGAGTTTCTTTCTAGTTGTTGATTCCTGAAGCAGAAGCACTCCAAGTGGGTGGCAATCCCAATAATGCAGTAATCAATGGCTCCTTTTCCGCTACAATCTCATCTATGGCTTGAAGATCATCTCTGATTCTACCTATCCTTATAAAGAAGGAAGCCACAGTGTCATCCTTTGTCATTTTTGTGGTCCTTAGCTCATTCTTAAAACTTGCTACTTGACCAATGTTCTTGATAGTGAATAATTTCGATAAGGCTTCATACATTTCTTGAGCAAAGTCTATGTTGGAAATGTATGGGACAAGATTGTCCTTTATACCTACTACTATTAGTGTCATAGTCAATATTTTTGACTCTCTAAACTTCACTTTATTTGTAACAAGTGGGTTTCTTCACTTTTCCTCTGACTAAATCCAAGACTTTGTTCTTTTCAAGAATGAGATCACTTCTCTTCTTCCATGCTCTCTAATTTGATGCTCCTTATAATTTGTTCTCTCCCTTTATTATATTAGACACTATCCTTGAAGATAGTAAGTTTCTTTCCTTATAAGGTCTTCTTTTATGATCCCTTGATCAACTTCTTGAGGTTCCTTAGATTTCTTTCAATAGATTCTTAAATTGTTTTTTTCCTCCTTCTTCACCTTAGCTCTGACACCATGTTAGAAAATCAGAAAGGCAAAAAGTTTTTCTTCTACTTGGTAATTACTTGTGAGATTCTTGTGTTCTTATTAACTTTCCCTATGTTCTTTTATCTTAGTTCATCAAGCAATTACCAAAAGAATAGCACGAAGATCAAGGACACTAGAGGTAGGCGGAAAGCCATGGCAATGTTTATTTATGGTAGCATCAGATGTGCTCTAAGTCTCAAATTTTGCAGGGAGACTTACACACATGTATTCCAAAATACCCATAACGCGTTTTGGGAAATTCCACTTGGATGGAGTTTTATTAAAATAATCAATTATTTTTAATGGGAGCCTAAGTCTAAACTTAGGGAATTAAAATAATTAAAGTATATTAATAGAATTGGGTGTGAAACTTCTAGAAACAGACGGAGATCGAGTCAATATGATCTAAGTTGTTCATTATGTTTTAATCTGGGCAGTTGGTTATCCAACGAAAAGGTTACAAGGACTTCTATGGCCATTTGGAAGATACACTGAGTGAGTCTAGAGATCAATTTCTCAATTGAGTAGCATAGAGCAGCCGGAGAGATCATCGAGTTGATTCGATTACAGTGAGGGGTAGTGATAGTTCCGATTGGAAGATCTTTTCCTGAGCCGGGAATACATTGCAGAGAAGGAAGAAAATAGGACACAAAAGAGGCAGTGCAAAGCAACGCAGAGGCAACGCTGAAGCCTTGAGGAGATTTGAAGTTTTGTTGAGGATCAGTCAGATCCAGTGCCGAAGTGCTGGGGTGTGAAACCAGAAAGGCTGAAGATTAGCATTCAGCCAGTAGAACGAGGTGATGCAATCCCCAACTAAAGTGACGCATCTCTGCATAGAGGCAGCGTGGGGTTATCCAGTTCAGTGTTGGGTCAGTGTCGGATCTCCAGTGTTAGTGTGAGGTAATCCTCACTAGTTCTCTGTCAGTCAAATTCTCTATGGATAGCAGAATTGGGCATCAAGTTGTATTTAGAAACTTCTGCTTAATAATAGAAACCCTCAGTTGTTGCACTGGTTTTCCCGCATTGGGTTTTTCCGGGGACATTAGTCCAAAAATAATGGTGTCATGTGTTTTAATTTTCTTGCTCAGATCTTTTTTCTGCATTTAATTTCCGCATTTTCTTTCTTTTCAACTTTGAGTTCTTTCGATCTTCTCTCTTGCTTCACCTGCACTACTATACAAGCTTTGATACCATGCGAAAATTCCTAATCCCTGGAATCCTATTGCAGCACACTGATATTACTTCTCCTACTTGATAAATTATACAAGTTATTTACTGTGTTCTACAAGTAAATACTGAAGCAAATAACTAGTACCTATCATAGAAAATTTTAAGCGGGCAACTTATTTAGCAAACTTCTTTGTACTCATTTTCTATTATAACTTGAATTTTATAAATAAGCAATCTATTAATTAGTTAAGTTGAACTTGGTTTATTACTTTGGAATCAATTGTATGTGCAGGGTTCCGTCTTTGTTTATTTTTCTGATATTTCCTATGATGAGGGTTTGAACATATAATATTAGCTCCAACAATGATTTGTGAGAAAACCTTGACAGATAGATGTAAAACAAAACAGTATGTTGTTGGCAAGCCCTTTATATAGGTCATCATTGTACATTCTTATTGCCCAAAACTATTCATTCAGCCTTTCGTTAAGACCTTGCTAGAGAACACAATTCCTTATCATAAGAGTGACAAGTGTACAGCAAACAATATCAATATTTTCTTCTAAAATAGATACTTGGAAATGTTTAACATTCATAATTACTAAATAACCAGTACCTATCATAGGCAATTTTAACAATGGACTATTCCTTATCATAAGAGTGACAAGTGTACAGCAAACAATATCAATATTTTCCTCAAAAATAGATACTTGGAAATATTTAACATTCATAATTACTAAATAACTAGTACCTATCAATAGGCAATTTTAACAATGGTTTTAACTTTTTTTCAGCGGGAAACTTATTTAGCAAACTTCTTTGTTCTCTTTCTTTTATAACTTATCATTGAATTTTGCAAATAAGCGATCTATTAATTAGTTAAGTTGAATATGATTTATTACTTTGGAATCAATCTAATAAATATATTGGAACAACATAATGCCAACTGCAAAATAAAATTGGCATGAAAATGAATTATTGATGATTGTCCTTTTTCTTGTGAGTTGTAACCAACACGATAATGTGTTTGCTCCATGTTTATTTCCTAGGTTTGGCAAGACAAATGATTCACAAATTCTCGATTATCTTGGGATGTTCGAAAGATATACTAAATCGATGAGGAGGCTTAAGCTAAATAAACTTTGTGGAAAACAATAGATAGAATGGCTTGCAGAGATGATGTAGAGTTTCTCTGTTTTTTATATCTTTTTTGTTTGCTATTGTTTTAGGTCCTAATACTTGCAAGTATTTTGGCAATGGCCGCAGGGAAAATTAAATTTAATCAAAGAGAAAACAAAGCTAGAAGTACGATTAGCTTGGACGAAGGCTAAGCTCGATGCCTTTGGAGATAGATATTTGGAGGAGGTTGAAGCAAAGACACAGATGCATCGCAGATACGTGGAAGATTCAAGAAAGTTGAAGGAACAGCTTGTTGCAACTAGCCTTGAGTGTTTTGATTTAAAAAAGCAGATCATGGGCATTGAGTTACCTACGCGAATATAGCATGTGATTTGGCTTCTCAAATTACAATTGTAACTAAATACAGCTTTCTCTTGTATTATATTGTGAATTGTCAAGTTCTTTTCGATATTTGTAAATTCAAAGTCGAGATTCAATCTATCTTTACTAAGAGGGAAAATCTTCAATAGTTTGAGTTCATTTTAGACTATTACCTGTGTTCATTTGTTTATAGGCTTATGAATTAGATTTAAAAGGGTATTTTTGGGTAAACTTTTTGAGTAAGTATTTTTTTTTTTTTTTTTAAAATGTGGTTCACGGTTTCTGTATTGGTTGCCCTTATAGCCACAGAATAATAGTATCGGATAGATGTACTCGAAAAAATTATTTCTGGTCATTTCAACTATAGAGCTGAATCCGGAGAGTGTCGAAAAAATTGAACTTGCGAACTCTTAATAGTAGAAGTGCTTTAACGAGAATGGACCCAAAAAAAAACTAACCCTCAAAGCTAGTAAATGCATCTCTGTTCTTTTCGTTTATCGAAGAACTAACCCTCGAGGCTAGTAAATTCACATGTCATTATCTCTCCTTGTTCTTTTCATTTATCAAAGAAATAATCAACGGCCTTGCATGTAAATATATACTAGTATAAAACGGTCTTTTGGCAATCAACTTTTAACAGCCTAGACACCGAAGTCATACTAATCAAATGAGATGTCATTGAATCTTGTGCATAAAATCAAAATAGCTTTTCTAAGGCAATCTTTTCACGACACCAAAGTCATACTAATCAAATGAGATGTCATTGAATCTTGTGCACAAAATGCAAATAGCTTTTCTAAGACAATCTTTTCATGAGTATCAAGACACTAAATTAGCCTAAATAAATAAAAAGACTAATTTCTCATCAGTTTCAAGACTATCTTTTCATGAGTACCGAGACACGAAATTAGCCTTAAAGAATCATTAGCCTAAATGGCTAAAAAGACTAATTTCTCACGAGTTTTAGACACTAAGTTAGCATTTGTTCAAATAGTTCTTTCATAGGAATGAGTACTTAAACATTGTGTATATGTGTTAAGGTGCGTGTATGTGACGTATTTCTTTGAGATAAATAAGGATACATTCGTCTCATTCCTTGGTGTGTTGGAAAAGTTATTTTATTGAATAGGTGTCAAACACATAAAGATGAAGAACAATTGTTGGTCTCTATTACAAACAATAATTTTATTAAAATAACTTTTATCATGATTAATATTTAATGTTATTTTACACTATCATTAAAATGCATTAATTTTAATTAAAATAGGTTTATCATGATTAATATTTAAAGCTATTTTGACACTAATTAGAATGCAGGTTAGAAGGGATGAAGAACTATTGTTGGTCTATGTTACAAACAATAACTTTATTAAAACAAGGGCTATATGGTAGTTATTACCTGCCGGTTAGTTTAAATATAATTAATTTTGAAATAGAAAGCAATAAAAATTTACAATTGTATATATCTCAACAATTGTACATAATTGCATTTAGGCAAAAAATTACAGTTATTATTTATTATCTTTTAATAATGGGTATGATAGTTCGTTACGAATAATAAATAGCCACAATAGAAGTTTGAGCCATGAGATCACATCAAAATATGCTATGATAGCCAAATTTCATCAAAATATGTAAATGTGTGCACAATTTGTTTTCGTTTAGGGGAGGAGTGAAAAATGTGCCAAAAAAATCGAATTGGCATGAAGAACCATGTATTTTGCAATAATATATTAAAGATATGAATCAATAAAATTTAGGATAAATATATGAAAATATTATTAAAAAATCATGAATTTTGATTTATAATGTTTAACATTAGATAAATTATTGTTATAGTTAATCCCAACTTCTTGGGTAAGCATGTAGTTGAACAACATATTTATTAGTCGATATTTTGGTTTGTATATAAAATAAGACATGCATGTATGTTTAAGTTGTTGATTAGAGACTTTATTCTCTTATATATATATATATATATATATATATATATATATATATATATATAGTATGGAAATGAGACATATAATATATATCTTTCCAATTAATTTCATCTCATTTTGAATATAAATTTAGAGTGTGAATTTAATATTATTATATAATTATTTCTAAAAATACGTAACATATATTTCTTATAGGATTGCATATAGGTATTGCTAGTATTATGTAAAAAGTTTAAACGAGTGCAAATTGGTTAAGTGCTTGTTGATAAGATACTTTATTCTTTTATTATAATTTTCTATATAGTTACTATATATATATGAGATCTATTTAGTATGGAAATGAGACATGTAATAAGTTGTTGAATCTTTAATTAAACTGAGAGGGGGGGGGGGTGAATCAGTTTAATACATACATAAGCCTTTTAAAATTTTCACCAAAATTATTTACAGCTTAATATGTGAACAATGTTATTTGCAGCCAATATTAATTTAATGTGACACCATACTTATGTTGAGAGCAGCAAGCAATTAAGCAGATTGAAATAATCACATCAACACATAAGAAGCACACATAGAGATAGCAGATGTAAGTGGAAACCCATAAAGGGAGAAAACCACATCTTATTATTGTTGTGATGCAAAGGCAAGCTCCAACTCCCTCTCACCACTGTTTTTCTGCAGGCACCAACCTACAGGAGGCTCCTACCTCAATTCTGCAAGCTACAACTTGCGAGGAAGCACCAACTCCCTTCAATTTTCTGCAAGCACCAACCTACAGGAGGCTCCAACCTCAATCAGCTACAACCGACAGCTATCAAGCTGCAACTTGATAGGGAAGCTCCTACTGCCTCAATTTATCAAACTGAAAATTTGTTGATTTACCTCAGATATCAGCTCTGTTATGTAGCTTCTCTTTCTGCTCTTCTTTTCTTAATATTCTCTGCCTCACACTTCTATATTCTGCCTTCTCTGGATTTACTCTCTCTAACCTCTATTTGCATATCAAGATGATATTATTTATAGAGTTCTTCACATGACTGTTTGTATTTCACAAAGAATTTGGAGTGAACAATCATGACTCTTTGGCTTCTATCTTCTCATTCCTTTTATTAGCTTATTCAATAAACATAACTGTAGGTGCTTATTTTAATATTACAGTGGGATATTTTCTCTCTTCCGGAGACTTGCCAATGCATCACAAACAATATAAACCAATTAAAATATTATATTTAATTACAATGAGAGCTCCAGCTCACTCATACAGCCTTTTGGATCGCTGCGCATTTGTCTTTTCTTTGACTGTGTTGGTCCCTTTCTCTCCTCTGTATGCCTTTCTGTTTATGGCTGCTGCGTAACTCCTGAATTTATGAGCTGCATTTTTATTTATATTTTTATATCAGCGCTTTATATATATATGAAACTGCTGACTGTAATTCTGGACAAATTCCAACGCTCTGTACGTAGCAAGTGTCTTGTTGATGTGGCGAGTTCCGCAAGCGGAACAGACATACATCCCAATTTTTTTAAATAAAGAATCTCCCTCCACCTTGAGCCGAAGCCCGTGGGTCCACAAACCACATGGCATATTTCAATATAATCGCCACAACATTTTATAACAGCGCCTTATATATATATATATATATATATATATCGTAATTTCAATTCTTGGCGAGCTTATATAAAGTTTTAACATATACACTGCCACTTCCACTATAATCAATAGAATGTCATAAATCCGGGCCCACTTGCCACGCTTTCCGATGCTATACTTGACTTCTTCCGATTGTGATTGATCGCAATCGCAATTTCCATTTGAATGTACCAACATTCCAATATTCCAAAGCTCCAATTGCGATTACTCTGATGCGATATGATTAATCGCAATCGCAAATTCCATTTGCATGTCCCGATGCTCCACTTTAACTCCGATTGCGATTGGTCACTGTTGTGATTTCTCCGATTGCGATTGATCGCAATCGTGACTTCGAATACTCCGATGCTATTGACCACTCCTGCTCCGATTGCGATTAATCACAATCGCAATTTTCTGTTGTGATGTTCCGATGCTCTTATAATATCCGAGGTGATTAGACTAATCCGATGCGATTATGCCGGACTTCAAATACATTTGAATTATAATTCATACACCCATCGGGTCCGATCTTCAATTGCAATCGCAAATTTCTGTTGCATGTTCCGATGCCTTGCTTAAATCCGATGTGATTGGGAAGGGTCCCACCATATAAGGTACTTGGGTTCTGATAATAAAGCGCTCCATATCATTTAATATTATGCTTTGAACCTTTGTGTATAAGGCGCCGAATATGTAATGCGCTGTATGTATACTCCTGCGTGGGTAACAATTCCCGGAATGAGATTTGTATATATATATACTTTGCTGCTTTGGGTTATACGATTCCCGGAATTTTTTTTATGTATCCTTCCGCTTGGGGTTAAGCGATTCCCGGAATTTGTTTTATGTATCCTTCCGCCTGGGGTTAAGCGATTCCCGGAATTTTCTGTGCCTCTGCTGTGCTAACGCCTCTGCCACTCGACCGCTTCACTGCCTCTGTATTTGCTACCTCTATCTCCACTGCTCGACCGTTTCACTGCCTCCATATTCGCTGCTTCTGCCTCCACTGCTCGACCGTTTCACTCTGCCTCTATATTTGAGTGTTACGCTTTAGCAGTGTTCTTCCGCCTGTCTCCTTTGCCTGTTTCTGCTTCAGCGCTGCTCGACCTATACCTCTGCCTTCTGCTGTACATATTCCCTGCTTTTGTTCTTTTCTTTCTTTGCCATCAATGACAATATTTCTAACAGTCTCCCCCCTTGGCATTGATGGCAATACACTTCCTCTGTTTTCCTGTTAGAATCCTTTCTTATGTTGCTTTCTCTTCCTCCCCCTTTGACATCAATGGCAAAGGACGGTGCCTCATTTCTCCATATAGGCTCTGTCATTGCATTTCCTTTCTTTGAGTTGTGTTTAGACGACCATTTTCTATCTTTGTACCCTGCTGCTCCAGACTGTTGTACAGGACTTGTTGAGAGAACACTTTAAGGATTATTGAACTTGAATATACGTTTTGTCTCTGTCTGATATAGTGAGCCAATATATGTTTTATAGCTGTGTTTCATCTGTAGTGCCTGTTGTTTGTAATCTATGCTAGATTGCAGACAGGGATGATGCATTTAACGACTGAAAGGTCCTTGTTGCTGTTGTAAACAATGAATCAAACCAGAGCTTACAGCTCATTGTAAGAATGGGCAATATCTTTCAATATTAGAAGCCAACTGACTTTCCTTTTTGTATAATGTGTTTTCAAAACAAACCCTTCAATGTTTTGGTCAGTTTTACTTATCAACCGTGCAGTTTTATTTAGATGGTAATCACAATTATTCCTTTATTCCTAAGATATTTTGATTGTTCGATCAGAGTGAATTTCCGCAAAAGCATATTCAAGATATTTGATTGAAAACTCAGCAAACAGCCTTCGCACAATTTTGTAACTGATATTAAAAAAAAACTTTGGAGATATACATGTTTCGGCTTCAGGAAGGCATGCAATTATATATATATAGAAGAAGATATTGCTTCAACGCTCAATATACTACTTTAGGTGTAAGCAAGTTAATGTTATTTTTGCTCTACTACTGACCTTTTTCATGCTGAATGTTGATAATACTGAGAATATTATCTTATATCTCTTTGATCCTGTGGCCCTGTTTTATGCTTCCCTTGCTTGCTGATTTCCTTTAGGAATGATATTTTTGTTTCTGTTCTCCCCCTGAGACTGTGCTTTCTCTTCATATTAGAGAGTAGTATTTGCAGATACTAGCCCTAATTTATCTCTCAAATATTGAAATGATTCTCTAGCAAGAGGTTTGGTAAATATATCAGTTTTCTGTTCTTTTGTTGGCACATACTCCAGCTTTACTATCTTCTGAGCCACTTGTTCTCGGAGAAAATGATACTTGATTGGGATATGCTTAGTTTTTTAGTGAAGCACATGATTTTTTGATATACTTATAGCGCTTGTATTATCACATTTGATTGAGATAGGTTCATTAATGCTTACCTTCATGTCTTGAAGAGTCTGCTTCATCCACATGACTTGTGTACAACATGTTGCTGCTGCTATATATTCTACTTCAGCTGTAGACAGGGAGATAGATGTTTGTTTCTTGCTTAACCATGCCACCAGACTTTCTCCTAGATAGAATGCACCTCCACTTGTACTCTTTCTGTCATCCACACAGCTGGCCCAATCTGCATCTGTGTATGCTGTCAAGGTGAAGCTTTTTCCTTTAGGATACCAAAGTCCATATTGTGTTGTTCCTTGTAGATATCTGAATATTCTTTTGACTGCAAGAAGGTGATTTTGTTTAGGCGCTGCTTGATATCTAGCCACTAGTCCTACTGCTAGCATGATGTCTGGTCTTGATGCTGTCAAATACAACGGGCTTCCTATCATGGATCTGTAGAGTTTTTTATCAACATCTGCAGATCCATCATCAGCACACAGCTTGCATCCCGTGATCATGGGAGTTGTCACAGGTTTGCAGTCCTCCATTTTGAATTTTTTCAGCATTTCTTTTAAGTATTTTTCTTGAGAGATGAATGTACCTGTGTTCTTTTGCTGAATTTGCAGTCCCAGGTAGAAACTGAGCTCTCCAATCATCAACATTTCAAAATCTGTATTCATTTCATCAGCAAACCCTTTTGCTAGTTCTTCTCTATTGCTTCCAAACATAATGTCATCAACATATACTACAACAATCAGGAGTTCATTTTCATGGGCTTTTATATATAGATTGTTGTCTACTCCACCTCTCTTAAAACCCTGTTTTTACAAATATTTATCCAGTCTTGAGTACCAAGCACGAGGAGTCTGTTTCAGTCCATATAGGGCCTTCTTCAGTCTGCACACATAGTCTTCTTTGTCTGTCAATGAGAAGCCTTCTGGTTGTTCCATGTAGACTTCTTCTTCCAAGTCTCCATTCAGGAATGCAGATTTTACATCCATTTGATATACTTTGAAGTTTTGGTAGCAAGCAAATGCCAGAAACATTTTGATAGCTTCCATTCTGGCTATAGGGGCAAATGTTTCATCGTAATCCAGTCGTTCAATTTATGAGTATCCCTTACAGACAAGTCTGGCTTTATTCCTGATTACCTGTCCTTCTTCATTCATTTTGTTTTTGAATACCCATTTTGAGCCTATGACATTTTTCTCAGTGGGTCTAGGCACTAGTTCCCAGGTATTATTTTTCTCAATTTGGTCCAATTCTTCATTCATAGCATTCACCCAAGACTTGTCCTTGCTGGCTTCTTCAAATTTCTTTGGCTCTATTTGTGACAACATGGCTATGTATACCTCTTCTGTTTGTTCTGTTAGCCGACTTCTTGTCTAGACCGCTGCTTTCTTGTCTCCTATGATTTGACCTTTAGGATGATTCTTCTAAGTGTATCTTGAGGGGGCTTTCGAGCTCAGTTCTGCATCTTCTGTTGTCTTGCTTGTTTCATCATCATTCTGGTCTTCTTCTTCATGGTTTTCTGATGGACTGCTGCAGTCTGTATTTCTTGTATTGTTTGGAAGTTCTTCATCAAATCTCACATCAATACATTCAACTATTTTCCGAAGAGTCTTGTTGTAGCACATGTACCCTTTAATTTTGGATGCATATCCTAGAAATATCCCTTCATCTGCTCTTGCATCAAATTTCCCAAGATTTTCATCATTATTCTTTATGTAACACTTGCTTCCAAAGATTCTAAAATGTTTAATTGAAGTAGGTTTCCCATGCCATAGTTCATAGGGAGTCTTGTCACTGCTTGGCCTTAAGTGGGCTTTGTTCAGAATATGCACTGCTGTGTGTACTGCTTCTGCCCAGAAGGTTTGTGGAATATTATTCTCCTGCATCATGGCTCTGGCTATTTGTTGAACAGATCTGTTTTGTCTCTCTGCTACTCCATTCTGCTAAGGTGTCCCTGCAATAGTAAATTGTTGTTTTATGCCATATTCATTGCATAGATCTACAAAGTCATAATCTGTGAATTCACCTCCTCTGTCTGATCTGATGCATTTCAGCTTGCATCCTGTCTGATTTTCTGCTAATGCTTTAAATATTTTGAATTTGTCTAGAGCTTCTTATTTATTCTTGAGAAAAGCAACCCATGTCATTCTGGAGAAATCATCTATTATCAGCATGAAGTAGGATTCTCCACTTGGTGTTTTAGTTCTTGCAGGTCCACACAGATCCATGTGCACAAGCTGGAGTGGTATTCTTGTTGATAACTCCTCTTTGGCTTTGAAGGATGTGCGTGTTTGTTTTCCCAATTGACATGATTTGCACATGGTATTAGAAGGTCGCTTTATTTCTAGCATGTCTCTGACAGCTTTCTTCTTGCTTAGTCTCATGATGTGATCGAAGCTGAGATGTCCCAATATTTTATGCCATAACCATGACTCCTCAAGTTTGCTAAGATGGCATGCTTCATCTTCCTCTTTCACAATGTAAACATTGCTCTCTGTTCGAACACCTTTGAGCAGAGTCTTACTTGTGGTGCTTGATCTGACTTCACAGTCTTGTGCTCTAAAAAGAACTTCACAGCCTTTGTCACACATCTGACTAACACTTAATAAATTTTCTTTCAGCCCATCTACATATAGTACATCTTGGGCCTTTCCTCTACCATTGTCTATGCTGACTGAGCCTTTTCCCTTGATCTTTCCTGATTTGTCATTTCCAAAAGTGACATTTCCCGATTTCTTTTCATCAAGAGTTATAAACTTGCTTCTCGTCTCCACCATGTGTTTTGAGTGCTCACTAGTCCAAATACCACCGATTCTTTCGTATCTCGAGCGCTAGAGCCAAGTCACATTTATTCATTTTCTTTTTATCCACCTGAGGCACCCTTTGTTTGATATATTTTGTGAGGTGATGAACTACATCTTCCGAGAGGACATTTGGAAGGTATATGTCCAACTTGATTGCATATACAACATTTGATTATAGTTTTTGCAGAATTGTGAGTATGAACAAAACTTCTTGATTCATAAACCTCCTTGAGGTGTTGAGCATCAATCTTTGTCCATACTTTCTACATTCAATAATTTTATGGCCAAATACCTTACAATAAAAATAGTAACCATAGAAACTATTTGCATACCTGATGTAAGGTTGTCTCTTCCAATTGTTTGCTTGAGGAAGTCTCTTCAATGTTTGCTTCATTTGCTGGTTTGAATTACTCCTCTTTGCATGGCAATATGCAGTAATGTGTCCCAGCTTGTGGCAAGCATAACAGGTGGCATTCTTCATAGGAGGGAAGAGTCTCCTTTGAAAACTTTCAAGTTTGATATATTCAGAGGCATATGTCCCTTTCCCTGTTGTCTTAGTATTTATTCCATTCTTTACTACGGGTGGTTTCTTCTGATCTCTGTCTTTCTCATTACAGGTGTCTTCTTTTGTAGTAATTGTTTGAGCTGCTTCATCATTCTTATTTTCTTTTACAAAAATAATCTCTCTGTCAACCTTTTCTTTGATTTTACTTGATTCTCCATCATAGCCTATTCCAGTTTTTATCATAGGGGATCCTTGAGCAACCATAATTTCATTCAACTTACTAGAGCTTGTTGTTTGAGACGAGTTTATAGCCACATTTCTTGAGCATTTTCTAGTTTCTTCCCCGAGGCATACTACCTCTTCTCTTCCGCCTTTCTCTGTTTCGTGGGTTTTATCTTTGATTTGCTGAAGTAACATGTCTTCTATCTTTTGGCTTTCTTCAAGCTCTACCTTCAGCCGCATGAGGACTTCTGAGTTTTGTTCTTCTCTTACATACTTGAGAAGAATGTCCTTTTGTTTTCTGCATTTCAGTTTGAGTCTGTCAATCTCTTCCAATGCACTTCTTAGCTCCCCCTCAAGGTCGACTTCCCCTTCTTCTTCTTCATCTTATAGCAGGAGTCCTTCAAGTTCTTCTATGGCCATCAATAAGAATTCAGAGGTTCCTTCTTCACCTAAGGGTTCATCTGAACCTTCAGATGTATTGCTGTCTTGTTGAGCATAGAAGGATTTTCTGCTGAACTTCTTTCCTTTCTGCTAGTTCTTTGATTTATTGATCTCTAGCTCTTGAGGTTGATTCCTTACTTTCTTGTGAGGACACTTAGCAGCATAGTGTCCAACTCTTCCACAGTTAAAGCATTTGAAAGGAATTTTACCTTTCTATTTACCTGATCCTCTATCCAATTTCTTGACAAATTTTGCCTCCTCTTCATCTGAGCAAGAGCATATGCCTCCCTCTTCTTCTTTCTTATTTTCTGTTTTGAAGGCTGCCTCCCTCGTACTTGACTTCTTCTGTGGGAGCCTCATCTCATATGCTGTTAGATTTCCAAGTAGCTGGTTCATGGTCAAGGTCTCCCAATTAGCTGTTTCTTCTATTGCAGATACCTTGGGATTAAACTTGGGTGGAAGAGATCTTATAATCTTTTGTACAATTACAGCTTCTTTTATGTTTTCACCTAGAGCCTTCATGTTATTTACTATTTCTGCAACCTTTAGAAAGAAGCTAGCAATGTCTTCATCATCATCCATTTTTAAGTTTTCAAACTGGGCTCTGTAGACTTGAAGTTTGGCAGTCTTTACTTTCTTGTCCCCCTCATGGATTTTCTCCAGAGTATCCCACATTTCTTTGGTAGTGTCTTTGTGCATTACTTTAATAAACTCTGCTTCACACAATCCATTTAAGATGGAATTCATGGCTTTTGCATTAGCCACAAAATCTTGTTTTGTTTCTTTCTCTGTGTCAGTTGCCTTTGGGGCATAACCTAATTCCACAGCACCCCAGACTTCTATTCCTAGAGACATTATGTATTTCCTCATTCTGATTTTCCAGAAAGCATAATTTTCACCAGTGAAGAAAGGGGCTTTATTTGTTGAGCATCCTTCTTTACTAGCCATCCTGAGAACCTAGGATCTCCTTTCAGTTGTTAGACTGGTACTAAGGAACCCGCTCTGATACCAATTGTTGAATCTTTAATTAAACTGAGAGGGGGGGGTGAATCAGTTTAATACATACATAAGCCTTTTAAAATTTTCACCAAAATTATTTACAGCTTAATATGTGAACAGTCTTATTTGTAGCCAATATTAATTTAATGTGACACCATACTTATGTTGAGAGCAGCAAGCAATTAAGCAGATTGAAATAATCACATCAACACATAAGAAGCACACATAGAGACAACATATGTAAGTGGAAACCCATAAAGGGAGAAAACCACATCTTATTATTGTTGTGATGCAAAGGCAAGCTCCAACTCCCTCTCACCACTGTTTTCTGCAGGCACCAACCTACGGGAGGCTCTATCCTCAATTCTGCAAGCTACAACTTGCAAGGAAGCACCAACTCCCTTCAATTTTCTGCAGGCACCAACCTACAGGAGGCTCCAACCTCAGTCAGCTACAACTGGCAGCTATCAAGCTGCAACTTGATAGGGAAGCTCCAACTTCCTCAATTTATCAAACTGAAAATTTGTTGATTTACCTCAGATATCAGCTCTGTTATGTAGCTTCTCTTTCTGCTCTTCTTTTCTTAATCTTCTCTGCCTCACACTTCTATATTCTGCCTTCTCTGGATTTACTCTCTCTAACCTCTATTTGCATATCAAGATGATATTATTTATAGAGTTCTTCACATGACTATTTGTATTTCACAAAGAATTTGGAGTGAACAGTCATGACTCTTTGGCTTCTGTCTTCTCATTCCTTTTATTAGCTTATTCAATAAACATAACTGTAGGTGCTTATTTTAATATTACAGTGGGATATTTTCTCTCTTCCGGAGACTTGCCAATGCATCACAAACAATATAAACTAATTAAAATATTACATTTAATTACAATGAGAGCTCCAGCTCACTCATACAACCTTTTGGATCGCTGCGCATTTGTCTTTTCTTTGACTGTGTTGGTCCCTTTCTCTCCTCTGTATGCCTTTCTGTTTATGGCTGCTGCGTAACTCCTGAATTTATGAGCTGCATTTATATTTATATTTTTATATCAGCACTTTATATATATATGAAACTGCTAACTGTAATTCTGGACAAATTCCAACGCTCTGTACGTAGCAAGTGTCTTGTTGATGTGGCGAGTTCCGCAAGTGGAACAGACATACATCCCAATTGTTTTAAATAAAGAATCACCCTCCACCTTGAGTCGAAGCCCGTGGGTCCACAGACCACGCGGCATATTTCAATATAATCGCCACAACATTTTATAACAGAGCCTTATATATATATATATATATATATATATCGTAATTTCAATTCTTGGCGAGCTTATATAAAGTTTTAACATATACACTGCCACTTCCACTATAATCAATAGAATGTCATATATCCGGGCCCACTTGCCACGCTTTCCGATGCTATACTTGACTTCTTCCGATTGCGATTGATCGCAATCGCAATTTCCATTTGAATGTACCAACATTCCAATATTCCGAAGCTCCGATTGCGATTACTCTGATGCGATACGATTAATCACAATCGCAAATTCCATTTGCATGTCCCGATGCTCCACTTTATCTCTGATTGTGATTGGTCACTGTTGCGATTTCTCCGATTGCGATTGATCGCAATCGCGACTTCGAATACTTCGATGCTATTGACCACTCCTGCTCCGATTGCGATTAATCGCAATCACAATTTTCTGTTGTGATGTTCCGATGCTCTTATAATCTCCGAGGCGATTACACTGATCCGATGTGATTATGCCGGACTTCAAATACATTTGAATCATAATTCATACACCCATCGGGTCCGGTCTTCAATCACAATCGCAACTTTCTGTTGCATGTTCCGATGCCTTGCTTAAATCCGATGCGATTGGGAAGGGTACCACCATATAAGGTACTTGGGTTCTGATAATAAAGCGCTCCATATCATTTAATATTATGCTTTGAACCTTTGTGTATAAGGCGCCGAATATGTAATGCGTTGTATGTATACTCCTACGTGGGTAACGATTCCCAGAATGAGATTTGTATATATATATACTTTGCTGCTTTGGGTTATACGATTCTCGGAATTTGTTTTATGTATCCTTCCGCCTGGGGTTAAGCGATTCCCGGAATTTTCTGTGCCTCTACTGTGCTAACACCTTTGCCGCTCGACCGCTTCACTGCCTCTGTATTTGCTGCCTCTGTCTCCACTGCTCGACCGTTTCACTGCCTCCATATTCGCTGCTTCTGCCTCCACTGCTCGACCGTTTCACTCTGCCTCTGTATTTGACTGTTACGCTTTAGCATTGTTCTTCCGCCTGTCTCCTTTGCCTGTTTCTACTTCAGCGCTGCTCGACCTCTGCCTCTGCCTTCTGCTGTACATATTCCCTGCTGCTGTTCTTTGCTTTCTTTGCCATCAATGACAATATTTATAACAAGAGCTTGTAAATTTAGTAATAAAAATACAATATCTACATAACATGGTGAGTCTGGAAAAGCTTCACTGATCTCTGGAGTCGACATCTCTTCCTGATCATCTACTTGGACAATAAAATTAATATCTAAAGCATGAAAATTTGATTCAGCCCTGAGTTTGGCTAAACGTTGACCTTTTATGAGTTTGATGGGTTTTATTTCTATTTCATATTCCAAAATTGTGGCAATCCACTTGCCTCTTTTACCATCAGGACCATTCTATGTTAGAATGTCCTTTACAACTGCATTTGGAACATAGGTAATGATATGCGAATAAATAATGTACACTCTAAAGTCTTTAATGGCCTTTACTAAAGCTAGGGCCTGTTTCTCCATTAAATTGTACTTTAAAGTGGCATCTCTGAGTGATTTTCTAAAAAATGAAATGGGCTGCTCATAGCCCTGGTTATTTTTTTGTAGTAAAACTGCAGCAATAGTGTGTTCTGAAGCAAAGGAGAAAATAATGAAATCCTTCTTGAAGTCAGGACTTATAAGGACTGGTGTTTTTGTTCAAGCTTGTTTAATTGATTCAAAATATTGCTTGGCTTGAAATGTCCATTTAGTACTGAGTCTTTTTTTAGCATGTTATTAATTTCTTTGATTATTTTAGCTAGATTTGAGATGAATCTTCTAAGGAAATTAATTTTACCTAGAAAATCTTGCAATTATTTAATGTTCCTAGGAGAAATAATATTTATAATTGCCTCTATTCTGGCTGGATCTATCCTAATTCCCTCTTTAGATATAATATGTTCTAGTAATTTACCTTCTTCCAATCCAAATAAAGTTTTCTTAGGGTTTAGTGAGATGCCAAATTTCCTGCATTTAAGAAAGACTTGCCTAAGATGATCCAAATGTTCATAATGAGTCTTTGAAAATACAGTAATGTCAACTAAATAAATCTCTAGAAATTCATGAATCTCCTTTGAAAAGGCTATATCCATAGCTCTTTGAAAAGTGGCTCCTTCATTCATTAACCCAAAAGGCATTTCTACATACATAAAAGTGCCCCATGGAGTAGTAAAAGCAGTTTTGGCTTGGTCTTCTGGTTGGACTAGAATCTGGTTATATCCAGAAAATCCATCTAACAATGAAATTCTGGAAGAACCAACTACTCTTTGTAAATTTTATCCATATTTGGTAAAGGGTAATTGTCTTTTAAGGACACCTTATTTGAATTTATGAAATAAGTGCAATCTAATTTCTCCTGTCTTTTTCCTAGTGGGAACTAGATTAGAAACCCAATCAGAATATCTAATTGGCATAATTACTTGGGAATCATACATTATTTTTACCTCTTTCTCAGTTAAAGATGTACAAATAGGATTGATCCTTCTTAAATTTTGTTTAGAAGGTTTTTGGTCTTCTTTTATAGATATTTTATGTTGTATTATGCTAGTGATATAGGATTTTAAGTCCTCATAACTCCAAGAAAAAACATCTTGAAATTCCTTAAAGAGAACTATGTATTTTTCTTTTTCTTCTTGAGGTAAAGCTTTGGAAAGTTTAATCATCTTAGGTTTTAACTCTCTACCAATATTACACTCGTCAATATCATATCTCAGTGTTTCCATTTTAGGTTTTCTTGCAACATCATTAGAGTCAAATAAATCTTCTAAAGGAGTTAAGCCTTTTCGTAAAAAGTTATATTTTAGGTTCAAAATATCAGATTCATCATCTATTAACTCTTCAATCTCTACTTTTTCTAAATTATCTATGTCTAATTGACTAAACTTAGTAGGTTTAGAAAAACTTGAATTATTTACATCTATATTATTCAAATCATTTTCACTATCTAATTTCTGATCTATGGTACAATCTATATCTATTTTATAATTCTAAAATTCCCCTTCATTGTTCATGAAATGATAAATCTATTCATCTTGTGAGAAAATTTTTCAATATTTAAGATTATCAGGAATTATATATCTATGTTTTACTTCTGCAGTATATCTATGATTTGGTTGAAATGGAAGATTCCAGGTACTAGAAAATGTTGCTAAGCAGTGAGCCTGTATGTTATGTTTTCTTAGTATTGCAGAAAAATTGCATTCTAACAATTATTTAATCAAATCTAAAACACTTTCTCTATATCAGCTTAACTTTGGATTATAAAAATAATATTCTCCAGCTATCTATTTTATAATTAACTCTGAGTCTCCCATAATTGATATTCTTTTACCTCCTAAACTCCTAACATTTTGTAGTCCTAAAATAAGAGCTTCATATTCATCCATGTTTTTAGTACATTTAAAATTCAGTCCAAAAGCATGGCCTTCTGCATGATTGTTTTCCATATTAGTTATCCAAATTATTGCTGCTTCTCCTAATTTATTGACTGAACCATCAAAATCTAGGTGTCATAATGATTCATGAAAGATGTTTTCCCGGTCTGGTGTTTTGTTTTTATCTTTTAGTTTAGTTTTGGTTTCAATATCGGTTTTAGAGTTGCATAAAATGAATGAATCCATGTCAGTAGGTGTAGTGTAAATTTGGTAATTTCTTGGTATTTCTACACTACTCACCATATATGTCATAAATATTTCTCCATAAAATTTCTTTGGCTGGCCAAAAACTGATATTTTTGCATATGACATATCAAGTTGTAGAGATCCCTGTAATTTAGCTCCCCATGAGCGAGATAAGAGAATTCCATACTTGGGAGGGATGTCAACTACTACAATGTCTACGAGTATGCTTTTACCAGGATCTTGAACTAATGTGACACACAAATATTTAATCAAACCTAAACATTTGACTTTGTTGGAATAAAATGAAAAGAGATTTTTGTAAGGCCTAGTGATATCTAAATTAAGGGTTTCCATTATTGATTTTGGCATTAAATTGTGTGAAGCCCCTGAATATCACATTTCATTATGTAATATTTGGTCATCAGTAGTTAAGCTAATGTAAAACGGTGGAACTCCTCCATCTTGGTGTTTTCCATTAACTTCAGGACCAAAAATTAGCTCTCCTTGATCATCACTTAGATTTACTGAATCTTGTCCATCATTCATGTTAAGGTTTCAGTGATAGTTATTTTGTACAAATCAAGTTTTACCAACTCTGTGAGAGGAATTGGTATTTTTAATTTTGCAATTTGAGCTTGGATGTTAAATGGAGCTTGTGATTTACTTAGTTGAATTATTTTTTCTTTAGCAACTATAGTTTGAGCAGGTTTGTCTTCTTTTTCTATAGCTGTTTTTTCACTTTCAGTTTGAGTTTCTACTTTCTTAACATTTTTAGTTTTATTTTCAGGAGTATTTTGAGAAGCAATAGATGTCTTTATGGATTTTGAATTTTCAGAAGTTGTTTTAGCAGTGGCAGCTTTTGGATCAGCTAATTTTGGATCAATAGTGGGTGTCTTGGAGTCTAAAATTATTGTTTTATTAGAATTAATTGTCTTTACAACAGTAAAATTTTGTGAATATGTTGATTTTTGGACAACCTCATCTGTTATATCAACAATTTTGGGACTAGGTGAAATTTTAGGGCTTGAAATTTTCTGGGATGAATTGGAGTTTTTCTTGTTTACCCTAGGGAGAATTTGCAGAGCTTTAGTAGTGGGAACCTCTAATGTTTTCTTAGTTTATGTTTGTACATATTTCTTAGTAGAAGGCTCTGTGTTTTCTTTCTTCTAAGTTTATACTGCTTATTTACTTCATTGATAGAAAAATCATAAGCTTGTTTGTAATCAAATGATTCACCAGAATCTAATTTGATTTGTTGTAAATCATATAAATCTTAATCTTCTTGTGTAATAAATATAGTGTTATCATCATTAATACCCATTAGAAATATGGTGTCTTCATCATCATCATTTTGATGAGAACTTTTAGCATAGTTCTCTTGGAAAGGTGGTCTTATTGTTTGGTCAGGTGTTGATTCTCTAGATTTTCTTGTGTTGGTGTTTTTCCTGAAGTTGGGATTTCTAATTTGCTGTTGGTTATCCCATTCTGGCCTCCTTTCTATATTATCTAATCTATCAATCATTCTTTCTAAAGTTTTTTCTAATTGATCTATTTTTAAATCTGAAATATATGCTTCTTATTTTATTATTACTCTCCTCTCATTCCTTAATATAGCTTTTCTAGCCAACAAATTTGCCTCTACACTAACAACATTACTTTGTATCTGCTCTAAAGTTTCAGAATTCCCCTCTCTCAATTGATATGCTATGTCTGTATGAAATCCATCCGGGAATTTGAGAAGAACAAAATTAGAAAAAGGTTTAAGATTAGCAAGAATTGAATTATAAATGCTATTGTATCTAGTGTAATAATCCTGGACTATCTCATTAGGTGCTCTTTTAATGCTTTCAAATTCAAATAAGATTTGTAGTGGATTTTTCTTCTTTTCCCATTTATTAATGAATAAACTATGAAATATTTCTAAATCAACGATACTACCAGGATTTAAACCTTTAAACCACTTTTTCACCTCACTAGTTAATGTTTGGGCAAAGAGTCTCATTTGGACACCAGCATGATCTATTTCATGAAGTTCAAAATAGTCTGTCATCTTATTAACATGCTATTGGGAAGTTTACTGAGTATTTAAATCAGATTGAGGTATATTATTTTGATAACCTTGGGGCATGTCATGTAATTTTGCTTGTAGGACCAAAGGAGCATATCTTGCAGCCATGGCTTGGATTCTAGCTTGGCTAGGAGGTAAATTGGTAATACTTGGTGAAGAGCTAGAAGTACTTGTTGAGGAAATTAAAGAACTTGCAGATGATATGGCGATATAAGAATATGTACTAGAAAATTTGGTTGATAAACCAAAAGATGAAGTTGGGAAATATGAAGAGGCGCTTGGGAATGAGAATGATGTATTGGAAAATGCAGAAGGAAAACTAGTGGAGGGACTTTAGGTAATGGAGGCTGGAAATAATACTATAGGTTGGAATGGTTGTTTAGGAATAAATGGATCTGTGGAATGAAGTTTAGTTGAGATAATGGAGGATTTAGTGGTAAATAGAGATGAACCTTGACATTCTAAAAGGCTGGTATCTAAATGAGTGGTAGAGGGATTAGGGGTATATGTTGATAAAGCTACTAATTCAACTGAATACTGAGATATAACATCATATATTTCCTTCAGTAAGTATCATTTATTTCATCAAGTTTATCATAAGCCTCAAATATCTTTGATTTATAATCTACTGAAATACTTTTTTCTTTAATTTCAAGAGATGAAATAAAATTAGGATCTATAATAGTGCTATTTAAATCACTTTCTGATTTGTTTCTGAATAAATAATGTTCAAAATTTAAGTCAAAATCAATGTATTTTATATTTTCTAACTGTTTTGGAAGGAAATTTTCTCTAACCAATGAAGCTTTATTACCGAAATCTTCTACTTTTTTATTCTTTTTACCAATTCTGTCAGGATCATCTATTATGATAGTAGGTTGTGGATCTAGATTTGACCTAGTATAGCAGACTATTATAGAAGCTAGATGGAAAATTTGATTCTATTATCACTCTACTAAATCCCAAAGTTGTGAAATTTTGATTTTATAGTTTAAAGAACATTAGAGGTAACCACAGACCTACTTTTAAGCTTTAGGATCTAGCTTTCCTAAGGCTCAGAGAAGGCTCTCTCTATAATATTTAACTTTTCTTTTATATATGATCTTAGGCTAGTTATATGGGAAAATTTGGTTTTGATATTTGGTATGGTTTGGTGGGAAAAAATCACTTACTAAGATGGATAGCGATAGATCTTCTTTTTGATTGGTAAAATGGAGTCAGTGTGTCAAGCAGACAGATCAGGATCAAGATCTAAAGTCAAATATTTTTAGGGAAATATAGCAGTCACTCAAGATCTTTGAGGTTGATTGTTGAAGTGGTTTAATCGAGGTAACGAACAATCAAGGATTCTTTGATCCAGATAAGGAATGAAGAGGAAGGGGTCAATCAAAATTAGGGATAAATTAAGGGTTCCCTAGTCTGGATATCAGCATTAAACATTAAAATGAAAACCAGTAAATAAGAGAGTTCTCTTAACAAATTCTGATATATCACTTCCTAATTTCACATTAAAATTTAGAACAAATTTATGTATGAATGGAAAACATAAGAAGATTTAAAAAATAACAGAAGAAAATACTTCACTTAAGTGACCCAACACATGAATCCTGAAATATGATTTTTTATTGCCTTGATCCAACCTATTGACTAAAAAATTGGTACAAAAACCCTTCAGGCACAAAAAAATTGACTATAGAAATCTTCAGCAATTTATTCCACAGTAATACTTCAAAGGATGAAGTATTTATACAAAAAATAATACAAAATATCATATAATAATCATAGGAATTTTCTATGGAAAATAAAATATCTATTACAAAAAGATAGTGACAGTTGCATAAAAAACTTGCAAGCTGTCCTATTTATTAAATAAAATATCTTTCTTGTTGGAATTAGGCTTCCGCTGGCTGTTTGAGGTGTCTTTAACACTAGAACTTGATCTTCAATCAGTTTTGAAACTTTATCTCTCACCTGATACTCTTTATCTGATACACTTTAACCATCTGATACTCTTTAACCACTGTTTGACTCTTGTACTTCCTTTCTAAAAATCTGTTTGAGGTGTATTTAACACTAGAACTTGATCTTCAATCAGTTTTGAAACTTTATCTCTCACCTGATACTCTTTATCTAATACACTTTAACCATCTGATACTCTTTAACCACTATTTGATTGTTTTACTTCCTTTTTAAAAATCTGTTTTACTGCGTAAAAACAACACTGTTTTTTCATCTCCTTTCACTGAAAATTATATTTTTAAAGTAAATATGTGAGTTTATACCAAAAATATTCATCAGGTAATTTAATCTCTGTAATTTTTTTGAAATTCTCATTAGCCTCTATGTATCTAACAAAGGTTGGCTTGACTACAAAGATATGTTTTATCTCATGCTGTAAATAAAACAAGTTTTCAACACTCTTATGCAACACTTTAGCTGTGGGAACTCCTTGCAAATCTATCTTGTTCACTTGATATCTAGCAAAGTCTCTTATCTTCTTGTTGCAATCTTCTTGCTTCATCAATTTATCATTGACAACAAGAATATTTGGCAAGCCTTTTTGTCTTAAGGTGTCAAACTTAACCATGAATCTAGTTATGGTCATTTCCATATTTTGACATTTTTCTTCTAATTGTTTCATTAATTTTTTCTTTGAGAGTACTTTTCTTACTTCAAGAATTGTTTTTGTTCTGTCAGTAATTCCTATCTCATCCAATTCTTGCTTGTTTTTAGTGTTGAGAAACTTGATTATTTGTTGGGCTTCTTCAGGTTTAGCACCAAGCTCTTCTTTAGTCTTTAATATTTCTTCTTTGGCTGCCTTAAGCAAGTCCTTCTGCTCATAAATTACTTGAATTGAGGGCCAAGTATCATCAATTGACTCAAAGATTTTATACCATAGCTGATTTTTTATGTAGGCCATGGGCTCTTTTAAGGTTAACTCTGCTTCAACCATATTTAACTATTCACTTAACCTTTTGTTCCTCTGTTTTAGCATTTATTTGTGCTAATTTCTTGGCCTCTTCCTAGTTCTTTATTTTCTCTTTCAATTTATTGATCTCATTATTATATATTTACATATCTTCCATGACTTTAATGAGTTTGTTGGCTCCTTCTGTCTGTTGAACTGTTGAAGTTGAAGATTCAGTAGTAGAAGTAGTGGAAGATGTAATTGGGATAATTGTGGCCAATGGGATTTTTGTTTCCAAATCCTCTACTAAAGTTGAAGGGACTATTGTTGTTATGATGGGAATGACTATAGGAGGAAAAATTTGAGTCTTTGCAGCTTCTTTTTCTTGGACAAGCTTGTCCATCTCAATTTCCATCTCATTTATTTGTGTTGTCATTTGTAGTATGAGACTCATCATCTCATCTTTTTTATTCGCCTCTTGCACAATCTCCTTAGCTCGTGGATGTTCTGTTGGAGGTAGCTTCAGTTGCTTTCTAAGTGTGTTGTGTAACCAGCTCCAAAAAGAGAAGAAAAGAGATATAAACTCCTTATAAATAAGCCACTTCGAGGGGGAAACCTCCAATACATTACATAAATGAACAATTCTTGGATGATACAATTTACAAAACCTCCTTTATATATATAGGAGTCCATGGGGCCATAATATAATCCTATTGGGTCACAATGTAATCCTAGCCGACCTAACAATAATAATTTAAGGGCACAATAATAACAATATGGGGGTTACAGGGGTACAATAATAACAATAAGGGGGGCTACACTAACATAATAAGGGGCTATACTATTAATATAGGGACTTAACATGCCCCTCTCCTTCAAACAAGTGTTGCCCTCAACGCTTGATTATTTCTTGATGCTTCTGTATAAAATTCTCATCCTCCCATGTGAAGTATTTTACATGAAATTTCTTCTGCTTGCTGAGATACTCTGAAATTGATCGTACTTGTCGATTTCTTGTTTCTATGACTGCTTCATAACTTATTTCGATGTGATGTTGATCTTCCTGTTGTTTTATTAGATTCTGCACCAAAGTTGGGTTATCCTTTGAGAGTTGGAGAACTTGTTGTTGATGCTCGATGTGATCTTCCATTAATTAATCATCCATATTTTCTATTATTTGATCCTTCAAACCATCCAACTTAGCCTCCATTTCTGATTTTAAACCATCTATTTCATCTTCAATTTCTCTTCGTAAGATTGAAACTTGTTGCACTTGGTACCGTAATTTTGATATCTCATACTGCAACTCTTCCTCTTCATGCGTCATAGTATAGCTTTTTGAGGGATTAATGGGTATGGAATTATTTTTTGGAGGCATTATAGAACCAAATACTGATAAAAATTCTAAAATATGCCCTTGGAATCAATTCAAATTGATTCTTCAAACAAGACTTACGCATTTTGGAAAAAAAATACACACCTTTTTCTTGCTTTTGAGGAGCTCGATATTGAAAATGGATTATTTCTGTGATTGTAGCACTTCAATATCTAAATTTTAGTACCAATGTAGCCCTCTGAATTATCTTTCGAATGCCATAGGTCTGACCTGATTTGGATTCTCCAAGACAAAGTTGTGTCTAATCTCCCACAATGACCTAATTATGAACTAGTTCAGTAGAGCGAACTTGTACGACTTGCCACGTGTCACTGTGTTGTCCTTTGTGTCTGAAATTGATATCCAAGAAAATATAGTCTGTTTACTTGCGACAAATTTTTACGGCACTCCAATCCGATGCCCAGAGAGAGCGTTATTGAAATTTTCCCACGATCACCTCTTTGCGATGAAATTCAGGAGCCTGAAAAAGCACTACCTTCCACAGATCATATCTCACAAAATATTGTGAACCAAGCTCTAAATTTTTTTGATGAATTTCCTCAAGATTTCAGCTTCACACCATACGAATTTTAGATTTTGAACCTTCGTAGAAAAAACTTTATAGCGAAAATTCCACGATGACCTGTTTAGGAGCTTGAAAACATACCTAACTTCCACAGATTATATCTCCAAAAATATTGCGAACCAAGCTCTGAAATTTTTAGAAAATATTCCTCAGGATTTCAGCTTCGCACCCTAAAAATTTCAGCTTCTGAAACTTTGTATAAAAAAAGTTATAGCGAAAATTCCACGATGACCTGTTTGGAGCAGCGAAACCCTAGAATCCCAATCTCTGATACCAAATGTTGTGTAACCAACTCAAAAAAGAGAAGAAAAGAGATATAAACGCCTTAGAAATAAGCCACTTCGAGGCGGCAACCTCCAATACATTACATAAATGAACAATTCTTGGATGATACAATTTACAAAACCTCCTTTATATATATAGGAGTCCATGGGGCCATAATATAATCCTATTGGGCCACAATGTAATCCTAGCCGACCTAACAATAATAATTTAAGGGCACAATAATAACAATATGGGGGTTACAGGGGTACAATAATAACAATAAAGGGGGCTACACTAACATAATAAGGGGCTATACTATTAATATAGGGACTTAACAAAGTGTTGCAATATCAACATTTTTCTTCTTCACCAATTCCTCTGCTGCTTTCACATTTGAAGGGTCATACCCTACTTCAATCACCAGTTTTTCTAAGGACTTGATTCTAGTGTCTTTAGCATAGGAATAAGATATTTCAATCCTAATTTGATCTCTGAAATTTTTTATAGTATTCTGGAGTTTCCGGGCACTAATTTCCTTTGTTGTCATGGTAGAATAAATAATTTTTTATCTTTTCTTGTGAAACTCAATCTAATCCAAGGGATGAATGCTTTCTACTAGAATTTCAATATCAGCTTTTTTGTAATATGATGCTGTTGTAGGTTTAGGCACTGTTGGTTGTAGCACTATCATTAGCAACATTTTATTTCTATAATCAAAGGCTGAAAGCAGCCTATTTTTAATTTGTGGATTCTACTTCAAATACTGTGAATAGATCTCATTCTTGATCTCTTCATTTTTGGCTTTGATCTGTTTGTACTTTTCTTTGATATCAATGTCTATATCCTCTGCTTGTTGTGATGAATATGCTTCCATGCTTTTCTATTTTTCAATCATCTGAGTGTGAGAAGTATCAAGTTCCTGTTCATTTTCAATTATTGTAGTAGTCTCAGTGTTTTTCTTTGGATTATCTTCATCTAAAACTTCAATTGTTTCCTTTTCCTTGTCTGCTAGATTGATCTTAGGTTTCTTATTCTATCTGATATTGAATCTAGTTTCTGTTGTTTTTTTAGATGTATATGTGCCTTCTTCTCTCATTCTCGTTGTTTTTCTATCCTCCTAATTTACAGTCTTCAAAGTGTGACAAGTATCACCTTGTTTGACTATTTCTATTAATGTATTTTCCAACCATTCTGTTTGGTTGGAAAACTGTTCAATTTCAAGTTTTTTATTATGAGTATATGGGGTTAATTTTCATTTCACCCTCATCTTACTAAGTATTCCATAAGGATCATAGTTCCACAAGAAAATTTCATCAAATTTATTTTCCAGTAACTGTTTTGCTGCCTCTACACCTGCTTCCCTGTGATTGCATATGAAAGGACCCACCTGGTTTTTCAATTTGAATAGAGTCTTATTTTTAGTAGCCAAAAATTTTATAGAATCTGAGTTTATAATTTGTCTTATATACTCTAAGGAAATTACTCTCATTGACAAGTAATTTGGAAATTTATAGGGCAAAAGGCTTGACCCATAGACTCTAATCTATGTGTGGTTTTGGTAAAGGTACCAATCACCAGTTCTACTTTGCTCTGATAGCTGTAAAAATTTCTTTATCTCATCACTCAGCCTTGGTTGTACACTGTTTGTAAGCATATTTATCAATGGGTAAACAAAACAATCTTTGAAATCCACATAAGTGAACTCAGTTGATTCTTTTCTGATTAGAGAAGTCCTGAAAATGACTGACATTAGATTACCTTCTACATCCAACTTCTAAAGGGTTATTGGGAATTTATTTTCTTCGATGTAAAGGAACATATGAAAGAGGAAGGAAGTATATCTAAAAACTCCTTTAGTGGGAAGTTTTACAAGCTGATCATAGATACTATCAGCTATATACTCAGCATAGCTATAAATGAATGTGGGGGGTTGAAAAGGCACAAAAGTGGATAGAAAACCAAGTATAGACTCATCATTGTGCTCATCAGTAAAGTAACCAAGAATAAAGGACAACATTGAAATAACATGTCTTGATCCTTCAGAAAATTTGGAAGATGAATATGGAGGGTTAATATTTGGGATTTCAACATATGTAGGCATGATTGTTTGGAAGATCTGAAATCTTTTAGGAAAGTATAACTCAAGATAAAGCTTAGTAAGAGCTTCTATGGATAATGGGACTGCATTACGATCTAGTTGCAACTAAAGCAATAGGTTTGTGGATTCTGCAGTGATAGTGAACAATACTTCTTTCTCGACATTAAGAATAACTCTTAGGTTAGGGGAATAATGGGCTTTACATAGTATAATGACCTCTAGACATTGATGTGTATGTGGAACTACATATTTGGGTAAATTGGACTCCCAAATTTGAACTTCATCTCCCTGATCCAAATATTTTTCTAGAATCCAGCAATGGAGATCAAGAAGATTGAATTCAATTACTGGATTATTTATTTTATAATCAACATCAACTAATGGGGTATTCTCAACATCTACAACAGGAGGTTGTAGTGGATTTATGACAATGGTGCATTTATAAGCCATTACTAAATTTGTTCTTGACAATTTAGCCTTCTCAATGTTAAAAAAACTCTATTTTCTTAGGTTTTTATACACTTCTGTAAGCTTAGACTATTGACATAAGGTATTTTATCTATGATAGAGGTTTCCTTTGGAGTTTTAATAGGTAAAATTTGACTTTTATGCTTCAAAGCTTCAATTAGGTTCCAAAATTAATCTTCAAACTCTTTACAGACTCATGAGAGGTTTAACAAGGGTTTACTGCTGTTTTTTGGATAAAAAAACTCAAATTAGTTTAATTCATGCAAAAAATGGAGTTATGAGTATTTGCAAAGGATTTTGAATCAATTAGAGGTTTTCTAAGGGTCTGTAAATAGCTAAAATTCTTCAATTTTCTTAAAACAGGTTATAGTCTTCAGAAAGCTGTGAATTTATCAGGGTTTTAAAAGAAAATATGACTTTTGAAGGAAATTAGGATATTTTGTTTAAGCAGATAGGGTTTACAAGGATTGAATTCAGAGAATGCTTCTTTTCAAATGACGGGAGGGTATTTTTCTTGAAAAATACATGTTATTTAGGTATTTGACTTGAAAATAGGGTTTCTGTAAGTCTGGGAGCTTTCGGAAGCTGGTTGAAGACTTTTTGGATGAAACAGGAGGCCCTGGGTAGTTGCAGCAATGAATTGTGCTGAATTCTAGTTTTCTGTGCATGAGCAGGGGGCAGCAAATTCGTTTCTTTAGTCAGAAATAGTTAAGCAAGAAGAAAACGCAGAAAAAGGTTTAAACACATGAATATGTAGTTTTATAGAAAATTTGGGTTTCAAACAGTAACTACATTAAATATGGGTGAAGACAAATGGGAGACGTTTTGGCGCAGGAAGGATATTACCGCCAAGAAGTTATCGCATGATCTGAGGGTGGTTAATGGTATTTCGTAAATGAATGTGATCTAGTGGAAAGATGATGTGTGGAGGAGAGAGGGGAGGGCAATAGCGCCCATATCGCAAATCCAAACATAATTAATCGTCGTGTTATTGAAATTGCGATACATCTTGTGGTTTATCGGATATGTTAGAAGGATTGCAAATGGTCTAGATCTATTGATGAAATTGTTGGGCAGATGGGCATGGGGCCCGAGATACTTTTTGTATGGCGGGATTAAGTTAATACGTTTAAACATAGTTTAAACGTAAAAAATAATGTATTAATGGGATAGGCGAGATACAACAAATAAGCTATTTACATATGTAAAATAACATTTGGGCAGGTTTTAATATATGTAACATATGATTTTAAACAATGGGGGAGCGGAATATGTCACGTGGGTTAATTTAAACCATAGGATAAACTTATAATGTGGGTTTGGGATATTTAATAAAGTGAATTAATATAACTACGGGGTAGGGTACTATAGTGGAATTAATAAAATAAGTTAAATGTTAATATGATATGAATGAGCGGAAAATATACCAATACCCTTTATAAAGTGTAATTTAGGCATTTGGGCATATTTTTTCATATTTGTGGCCTGTTACACTTAATAAATGCATTTGTGTGGGTTTGTTTTGAATGTTTTTGTATGAAATGAAATTATTTAAGTGTGTTTTTACTTTTCTTAAGAAAAAAAGGCGTTTTAACTTAGGAAAATGGATTTTATATTAGGAGTGGAGCGATTTTGAGGAAAATAGTTTTAATGAAGGGAATCCAATACTTAGTAGCAATCAGTCACTAACCCTTGTGTCTGGTCCCAAAAAAAGTTAGAGAAATGATTTGAGCCTTTATAACTGAAGGCTTTGAATACTGGAATATTTTGAGAGAAGGGAGATTAGTAATTTTCTAGATGATGTTTTATTTATGCCTTGTGTAGCTGCTTTCTACCTACCCATCATTTATTCTACCATTTTTTCCTTTATTTGTATGGGTGTATTTGAGATTGCAAGCCTAAATCCATTTTTCAATTAAAGCATAAACTATCTACTTCTAACCTTATTTCATCTGAGGGCTCAGATTAAACTATTGAGCTCCTCATTTATTCTCTAACTATCTACTGATTTGTCAATTTTAAATTGTTTAACAGATCTTTATTCCCTATCTATAAACATGAAATTTAAAGCATGAAAAATTTAAGATTAAACTATTTAACTCATCATTGATTATGGCATTTTAAACAAGCTGCACATAATCATTATTTTTGTAGTAAAAGTAAAAAGTAGTGGCATTTTAACTTGCATCACGTTCATGTCTTATTCTTATCTCTTTTTGTGTTTGGGGTCCATTTTTATATTCTTTTTGATATTTTTATTTTCAATTCCTTTGATTTTTATTTTAGGACTTTTAACCTCTTTTCATTTTGTATTATTTTGAAATATGGGAAAACAACTTATAGAAATCAAGGTATGTACATATTTACAAGACTAATCAAAGTCAATTCAAAAGTTATGAACCCTATTATTATAGGACCCTAACAGATTCTATGATGAAGACAATGGAAAAACTAATGGATAGGCTTGCCCTTGGTAGTGCCTCTGTTCCTCCTACACAACATGAACCTTCGTTTAGAAATAATCAATTTAGAAGACCTCAAAACCAGCATAGGATAAATTAAAACATAAATCAACCACCTGACCCTCAAGTATGGCCTCCTTTTCAGCAAAAATTAGTTGATGAATAAGATCAACCTGAAATACAAGAAGATTCAATTCATTACATAGATGAAAACATGTCAGGGATGTTTTTTTCTAAGGTGGAACATGATCAGTAAGATCATGAAGTACGAAAGGGTGAGGAACCATATGATTATGTTAAAGGGTATCAACATGCAATATTCGAGATGCAGAAAGAGTACAACCTCAGAAATAGAAATGTTCCAATTACTGCAAAAAAAACATAACCCAAGAAAGATGCCCCCAAGGCTGTTGAGGTTAGGAAAAATATGCCACCTCTTCCTCCTGTTAAAGAGACTGAAAATTTTTCTTCTGTTTTTAGTTTGGAGAGTGAGATCTCTAAGATCAAAATCCCAGTACCTTTTGGAGAAATTCTTAAGGTGAATGAATGTCTAAGTAAGATTGTAAAAATGTTGAATTACCAACCAGGAGTTGATGATATCCTAAATGTTCAAGAATATCATCCAAACATATACTTGGGTCCAAGATTAGAGGATGATTAGAATGAAGAGATGCCTCCTTTTTATGTTAGCCTTAGCATTCATGACATGAAATTGCATAATTCCATGTTGGATTCAGGAGCCTCTCATAATATTATGCCCAAAGTAATCATGGAAAGGATGGGATTGGAAATTACTAGGCCATATAAGGATTTTTTTTCCTTTGATTCAAAAAGATTTCAGTGCATTGGTTTAACAAAAGATGTTTTTGTTGGTCTTACACAAGTCCCTGCCAAGACAGTAGTCATGGACATTGTAGTAGCATAAATTCCACCTAAGTTTGGCATGTTGTTATCAAGGTCATGAGCATAAAAAATCAAAGGGGAAATGCAGATGGACCTAACTTATGCCACCATTCTTGTTTTTGGTGAACAAAGGAGACTTTATAGAGAAATAAGGATGGCTTACATGGTAAGTAGTAAATATAAACATCAAAACTTTCTGATATATTTTTTTTGATAATGAACTTGGATCTAATATTCTTTTCAATGAATTGACTCATGAAGTAGAGGATGAAAAGAAATCAGAAAATCAGCAAATTGTAATTTAGCAGATAGAAAATCAGCAAACATAAAATCAACAAATCAGTGAGGAGAAGGTGGAAGGTTGGTGGTTGTTACGGTTTGATGGATCAACAGGAAGAGAGGGGGTAGGAGCAGGAATTTGGATCACAACTCCAGAAGATTAAATTAAGTTATTTTATTACAAATTGAATTTTGATTGCACAAATAACATGGCTCAGTATGAATCTTTATTTTTGGGCTAGGAAATTTTTAAAATAATGGGTTCCCAAAATATTTCTATTTGTGGAGATTCTGAATTAGTTATTAAGAAATTTGCGAGTGTAGATCAAACTAGTGATGTGAGAATGAAGGCATACAGAAATTTGATCATGGAGATGTTAGATAATGCTCAAGAATATTCAATTATTGTTAAGAATAGGGACCAAAACTCAGTAGATGACTCCCTAGCTGTCTTTGCAAATCTATTTATCATTTCTATACACTCCACTAAAATATATGAGGTTGAAGTTCACCATATATGTGCTATTCCTGATAAAATTATCCATTGGAAATCTTTTGAGGATGACCAACAAGTAAAATTTTTTATAGAATAGAAAGAAGAGTTTGAAACTACACAAGTAGATCAACAAAACATGCTTGCTAAAACACAGGGAAATTCTGGAGTGTTATAGATGAATATTAACTCTATACCCAAAGGTCTCATACCCCTTGAGAAGCTTTTTCATCAGAATGATGTGTTCAAGTCTTCTAGGATACAAGTTGATGATGAAGAGGTAGAGAGTTGTAACCTTGGTATGGTAGCAATGCCAAAAATGATTAAGCTTTCAAAGTTTCTTTCAATTGACATGAAACAAAAATATTGAGATGATGAAAAGGTTCATAGATGTTTTCCATGGAGTTATGCTTATTTGAAGAAGTATGATCTTAGTATCATTCAGCATAGAATTCTCATTAAATAAAATGAAAATCCTTTGAAGCAAAAGCTGAGGAGGATTAATCCACTTCTCATGCCTTTGATTGAGAAGGAAATCAAGAAACTATTTGATGCCAAAATTATTGTTCCAATCAGATTCTCAAAGTGGCTTGCAAACTTATTTCCAGTTAGAAAAAAGAGTGGAGAAATTAGAATCTACATTGACTTCAGAAACTTGAACAAAGCCTCACTGAAGGACAACTACCCTCTCCCAAATATCGACCAGATTTTGCAGAATATTATTTTTTCCCAAAGGATTTATATGCTTCATGGTTTTTCAGGGTACAATGAGATACTTGTGCATCCAGAAGATAAGGAGAAAACAACCTTTACCACAACATGGGGCACATTCATGTATGCCAAAATTCCCTTTGGTCTAATGAATGTAGGAGATACCTTTCAAAGAGCAATGGAAATTACATTTTCTTAGGAGAAGGACAAGATGGTAGTTGTATATCTAGATGACATAATAGTGTTCTCAAGGAGAGAAGAAGATCACTTGAAGCACCTAGAAAATATTCTGCTGAAGTGTAGAAGGTTTGGTATTTCTCTCAATCCCACTAAAATCATTTTTCCTCTAACTCGAGGGAGGTTACTTTGGCATATTATTTCGAAATATGGGATTAAGATTGATCTAAATAGGGTAAATTCAATTTATAAAGTGGATCTGCCTAGAAGAAGAAAGGAAATTCAGTATTTCCTTGGAAAGGTAAATTTTGTGAGGAGGTTTATTCCTAATTTTGAGATTGTAAAAGACATAAAAAATATGCTGAAGAAAGGAACTAACATCAAGTGGACAACAGAAGAAAAGCACTCATTTGAAGAGATTAAGAAGGCACTCACTCAAGCACTAGTGTTGATCAGCTTGGATTTTTCAAAAGAATTTACGGTTTTTACATTTGCATCAGAAAATAAAATTGCCGGAGTTTTGTTGCAAAAATGACAACAAGGTAAAGAGCAACCCATTTCATTTTTTAGTAGGGAATTAGCTAATTCAGACCTGAATTACAACATCTTATAGAATCAAGCTTCTGCCTTGGTCAAGGCCATCAAATATTCCAGAATTTACATTCTGCATTCTCATGTTATAGATTTTGTTCCTAATGATGTTGTGAAAGACATTCTAACTCAAGCTGATCCTGATGATAAGAGAGGGAAATTGATTGCTAACTTGCTGGAATATGATATAGAGATTGAGCCCACAAATTGGTCAAAGTTCAAGGCCTAGAAAAGATGATGGCACAGTCAAACTTTGACTATCTTGACATGAACTTAATTGCAGAAATTTTAGAATTATGAGATGAAGATGAAGAGTTGATTCCCACTGAGGAAAAGTACATCATTTCAGATTGGTACAAAGACATTTTTTTTCTTACAA
This sequence comes from Pinus albicaulis, assembly GCA_034641835.2. Classification (NCBI taxonomy): domain Eukaryota; kingdom Viridiplantae; phylum Streptophyta; class Pinopsida; order Pinales; family Pinaceae; genus Pinus; species Pinus albicaulis. The sequence continues at coordinate 184,432,094 of CM076581.1, read as the reverse complement.
CATCATAGAGCACCTGTTGAGTTGAAAAAGTCCAAGGCAAGATTTGTGAAGCTAAAGTCTTTGAGGTAGTGCATCATTGATAAAAATCTGTATTGGAAAGATACCAGTGGTATTCTCTTGAATTTCTTGTTGGAAGAGGACACTCAAAAAGTGATTGAGGAGTTTCACAAAGGAGATTGTGGAGGTCATCATTATTCGAAGGCTATAACAAATAAGATCCTTAGAGCAGGGTATTAATGGCCTACTATGTTTAAATATGTCTACAAAAATATTTATACCTGCCATGAATGCCAAATTTTTTATGGTAAGAAGAAGCTTATTTCTTTACCCTTAATGCCTATCTATGTTGAGGTGTGATTTCAGCAGTGGGAGCTAGATTTAATGGGTGAGATTAATCCATCATATTCATGTCAACACCACTGGATTCTGCCAGCAACTGATTATTTCACCAAGTGGATTGAATCAATCTAAACTAGGTAAGAAAATGATTCAGATCTCATTTCATTTTTGGAAAATAATATATTGTCTAGGTTTGGCTGCCCTATGAAGATCATCACTGATAATGCATAAGAATTCAAATCTAAGAAGCTGATCAGTTTTTTTCATCAATATCACATTACACTTGGGCATTCTACTACATATTATCCACAAGGTAATTGTCTTGCTGAATATTCTAATAAGAGCATTGTGAGGTTTATTAAGAAAGTGTTGCAGGAAAATAAGAAGTCATGGAATTTGAAGCTGAAGTATGCTTTGTGGGCTGATAGAGCGTGCACAAAGAGATTAATTGGAACTTCACCTTATGATTTGGTATATGGAGATGAAGCCATTTTTCCTACATCCTTGGGAATGTCAGTCATGAAGCTGCTATAAGGATTGGAGGAGTAGCCAAATGAAATTTAGAGGAGGATTAATCAGTTTATAGCTTTACAGGAGAAAATGGAGGAATTCTATAACAGTAATTAGCGATCTTAAAATAGAATCAAGAAGACATTTGATAGGAAGGTCAAAGAGGAAAACTTTCAAATCCAAGATGTGGTTTTGAAATGGGAAGCTAGGATTGAAGAAAAGGGGAAACCTAGTAATTTTGAGAAAATTTGGAAAGGTCCATTTAGAGTAGTTGCATTTCATGGGAAAAACACTTACATTCTACAGGAGATGGATGGAAAACCTTGTGCTGGAGGGCCTATCAATGGCAGGTTATTGAAGCACTATTCCTCTTAAATTCTGGTGATCATTCATTCCATTGTATATATTCCATTTTATATGTTTTTCTACTAATAAAGAAAAGTTGATCATCAAGCTTGAGCCCGAGGTGAAGGCCATTAGAGTTTGGAGGAAGGCTTGGAAAATTTTAGAGTTTTTTGTTTTCAAGAAGATAGATAATAGCACGAGAACTACAGGTTCTTTGTTGTACCACAGGGGCACACCATCCCAACTGGACCCACTATTATCACTCAGAAAAAATGAATCATCATTTCACAAAATCCTATAGGTTCATGTGTCAAAGGTAGGGTTATAGGATTCATTTTTCATTACTTGGTCAAGGAAATTTTTTAACTTTTCTTATTTAGCTTATCCCAAGGGCTAAACCCACCCTCATTCAAATCCTTTCATGTCACATCAATCATGATTATCTAACAGTTTTCATTTCCCAAGTTTATAGCATCGAAAGATTCATTTTAGCCAAGAAACCACACTTTCGAAGCGAAATACACATACAAAATGCACTTTTTGCTATGAAACTGCTAATACTTTCATAGCGAAAATGGCTAGAAATACACTAGGTACGCTACAAAAGTAAGGTTTCCTATCTGTCATGTCAAATTAGCTGTTAGGTGTGAGAAAATGATTTGAAAAGGATAATTTAGATGCCATTCGAGCCAGTTAGGGTAAGGATAAAGGTACATAGTCAGGGCTGAAGTCATCGTCACCATTTTAAGCATCTATGAGTCATCATTATGTTATGAGTGGTCATCAAAATTAAAAATCTTTCCAAATTGAGTCATTTGGCATTCTCCATTCCTTCTTTGCATGTTATTGAGCTCGAGAGAGTTATTCCACTGAGTCCAAGTTGTGGCTGGTATTTTCAAAGGTTTGTAGGTATCAATGATCAAACAAGGAAGAGAGGACATTAAAGCAACATGGCTGGAAAAATAAATACCAACAAAGGTGGCCACTGTCTTACATATGAGCCATCAGACATGAACATGATAAAAGAATACCCAACAGTGGTATAAGTCTTCAGAAGAACAAGGTGTTTGCAATTTTGTGAAATATTACAATGATGCCATGTACAGGTTTCTAAATAATTTTTCCTAAACTTCAATGGAGCAACTACAAAAGTGTGAATGTTGAATCTCACTATAACACCAGAGATCATTGCAGGAGTAACAGCGATTCCAAGAGGACAAAAAAAATGGTTCAAAGGGTTTGAATTCAACATGGAGGAATGTAAAGAGTTTATCAAGCCAGAAAATAGTGAAGCTAACCTTACAAATTCTATTCCAAGGGGCTTCATGAAGGATAATTTCTCAAACCTACTGCTTATCATCCAGAAATATTTCACTTGTGAAGGGAGATATCATAAAGTCTATTCTTACCACTTCAAGAATATCCTACACTTTTTTGGTAAGATATCTCTTGATATACCTTTATATTTACACAGAAGCTTAGAAAAAATGGTAGATAAAGTTCAAGCTAAATCTGAGGGAAGTGAAACCTCACTTTTTCATCATGGCTTAATAAAATTGCTAGTTTTAGATGAGTTATAAAGACTAGGAAGAGAATGGTCTTCTTTTCTATTTGTTAGTGGTTTTGAAATGGATACCATTACTCCTAAAATAACTCCTAAACCTAGATGTATACCATCACCTTTAGTGGCAGAACAAAGGGAACTAGTAGGGGAAGAGCAAAGTGAACCAGTAATGATGGAAACAGAGTAGTTGCAAAGATTTGATACACCCACTATCGCACCTACAAAACAAAAATCAATAATGAGAAAACTTGTAAAACAAAAGCCAACTATAAGCAAACAAGGCAGCAAAAGGATTAAAAGGAGAAAAACAGTGGCTAAAGAAAATTTATAAGACATACTATATGTGATTGATATTAAAGAGACTCCTATAGTCCAGGTTGAAGATATAGATGAAGGTGGACAGAAACTTAAGAAAGCTAAATCAGCAAAGAAGTTAGAATTTGAAAGTGGCAATGAACGTTTTATGTTCTAGGCTAGGAATCCCATGACAAGACATGATAAAATACTATTGGGAAGAAGTAAATAAGTTCATCAATCCACTGACATTGTCCATCCACTGCAAAAAAATATTGACCTTTCATCACCTGCAAAAGAAGATCTAGTCAGCAAGAAAAATAAAGGAAAGCAGAAAGTCACTGAAAAAAGAGAGTTTGAACTCCTTGAAGAACAATTGAGGTTAGATAATCATGAAACAACAATCATGAAGAATGAGGCAAGGAAACATAATGTTTAGAAGGTTTAGTTTGAAAAGATCAAAGAGGTTTGGAAAGATAAGGTTGACAGTGTATCAAAGACCCTAGATAACACACAACAACTAATAAAATGGAATATGCCATAGAGGAAAGAGGTGAAACAGGTCAGAAGAATTAACCTTCACTTGAAATCTACCAAGAGAAAGTTGAAGGATCAAAGACCTCCAAGAACAACTAGAATTGATCCATGAGAAGATGGAGAAGAAGGTTCTTAAAATGATAGTAGTTTAGCAGCCAATAGCTCAACTCATCATCAATGAAGAAGAAACACCTCAAGACTCTTAGTTTGAGTTGCTTTATATTTTGAAAGGTCAATGGCATGTTTAAAACCAAATTTATACAGATGGAAGGTACATTTTTGAAACAAGGAAAAAATCCAGAATTTACATAGTTTTCCACAGTTTCGTAGTGTTTCCTAGGCTTGAAGCCAGGAAAACGATACGAAACCACCTGTAGCTTTATTTTTTCTTTCAAAACCACTAGTGGAAATTATAGTGAATATGTTCTAGGTCATGATGAACACAATGCAAGAGCAAAGAATCAGAAATTTTTATTTCAAAGGTTATTTTTTGAATGCTACGAAAGCACGCTACGAAACTATCATAATTTCATAGTGAGCTATTTTGAGGGTTTCTGAATAGGTTTATGAGAATTTTTGGATATGTGGAAACTTTCAAAAGTTCAAGGGACTTTGCTAGCAATCATCCATGACTTAAAGACTATGAAATTAAGACAAATCATCAGCTAAATCACTCGTTGAAGATAGACTTTTGTTTTCCTAAAAAATAGGGTTTGTTTCGAAATTTTTAGGAGGGTAATTAAGATGTCAAGTAGTGATGAGCTATGTAATAGATCATTCAAACATGTGAATCATTAGTTGGAAGATTCATAACTGTATTAAGAGATAAGGTAGTTGATGTAATAATTAAGAGTTTGAGTCATATTAGGAAAAGGACTGTTTTATAGTGTAGTTGTCATTTTCTCTTTAAAGCACATGTTTTCTTGTTATGAAAGGTGTCATTAGGAAAATTTCGATGAATCTAGCCAGGAGGCAGACCATCTCTCATGTAACCAGGTCTATTAAAGGGAAAATATTCGAAATTTTAAGGGTTTGGAGATTTTTTTGCAATACTACAGATTTATGTAATTTGACTGATATCAGTAATAAAAAGGACTTTTTCTCGACCAACCTGAGATTCTCATGGAGTTTTTAGTACTTTTATGATCTATATTTTTATGTGTACCATTTGCAGTGTATTTCATCTTTAATACTCAAAATTCATAGCTGTATGCTCTGACTTCCTTTATTGATGAAATGGCTATGTTATTTCATGTTCCATGTGTGATTAACTTTGCTAAAAACTCTTACCTTCCTCAAATTCCATATCAATATACCTAACCACTGAACTACTGATTTTTTGACTCCATAAGCCCAATGGTTGCAGAATTGTATTCTTTTCAACCTACACACATCACAATCAAGTTATTTTCCAAGTAGAGTTAGCCATCTAGTTTCATCATTATCAAATATCATTAAACCCTTTGAGAGAGCCCTCTCAGACTGAAGAGGCTAAGCTTCAGCTACAAGTTGGTTTGAAACAGTTACATGAAGTTGTCTAATTATCAACCAATCAAGTGCAATTTTTTGATAACAAAACCATTTTCCTCCTAGTGGATCAGTTATAACATAACTCGATAACCTACTAGTGGTTAAGTTTGAAAACCTCAACTCTTAGACATAATTATAATATGGACTCTTATAGACTTATTGTCATCATAATTCCATGGATAGTCCCTTTTCCATGAATAAGGGGGGTTGACAGGGCATTCCCTCAAATTCTGATGGTGAGAAAAGGAAGCTTAATTTTTTATTGTCAGAAATTTTGCATAGTAAATCAGATTTATGTGGTTCTTGTGTCATTGGAAAGGTATATATGTGTAGAATATGAAAGAAAGCTGTGGTGCTAAAGCAGAAAAGTTTTATCCCTAAAAAATATTGTTTGATGCCTCAAAATTCTACCAACAGGTTTTAGACCTTGATTTTCCAAATGGGGTATCACCAATAAAAAATATCTTGTGAGTTCATTTCTCCACATTTTCCACTCTAAAGGCAACGAGATGCATGAAAATAATATAATGATCCAATTTAGATCATACCTCCCCATTTTGTGATTCTTTTCTTCCACAAAACATTATATTGAATGAGATGAAGAAATATTTCCTCCACCTTTTCTCGAGTGTACCATTTAGCTTTGCATGGAAGTTGTCTTTTCAACCCAATCTACCAAATTCATGTTGCCTTTTAGTTCTAGACCTATTTTAGAAATTGTGCCCTCTTTCAAGTTCATGTGTGCATCTGGTGCCACATCCTGCAAATAAGGCTGGACATGTTACACTTCTTGATCTAGCATGGAAGACTCATAGAGATAATGATTCTTCACATTCACAACTAAGTAAATGTTCTTGTATGGGGATAGACTGAATTTATAGGATTTATCTCTCAACCTTTCTAGTATCTTAAAGGGACCATATCACAGACACTTAATTTTCTTATGTAGACCTTGTACCCTCTCCTTTTTCAACTATAGACATCATTTTTTTCCCACCTTAAACAACTTATTTGTTTTTTGTTGATAATGCATAAACTTGTATTTTTACTGTCAATTTTGCAATGTCTATGGTACGTATTTATGTATCTCCCTTATCTTCTCAATAAATTTTTCAACCCGCAATGCATCCCTTGTAACATCCTCCCTATCTCATCGTTGCTTCCCATATGCAATATTTAATGGTGATGGAAGAAAATATCCAAAAAAAGTTTCAAATAAGAACTTACTAGTAGAAGTGTGGACTACTATATTATAAGAGTGTTGTATTTATACTAGATTTTCATCCCAGGTCTTCAGATGCTTTTGATTATAACCCCTCAAAATATGCACCAAATTCTTGTTGACTACTTACGTTTTCCAAACTATCCAAGGATGGAATATTATAGACCTCTTCAACTTTATGTCCATATTCTCCCATAATGTAATCCAAAATGCACTAATAAATCTCATGTCCATGTGTGAAATGATGCTCCTTGGTATCCCAAAGTGCTCCCAAGCCTGTCCAAAGAATAAGTTTGTTGCTTCTTTTTCATTGACGATATTTTTACAGGGCATCAAAACACACATCTAGTTGAACATATCAACTACCATGAATATGTATTCATGTCCTTTCCTAGTTCTTGGCAAACCTTGCAAAAATTCCATGCAAATTATTTCTTATGGATGGATGGGTACAGGTAATGAACGATACAGACCTAATTTCCTATTATTAGGCTTGTTGGTAAAACAAAGTATGCATCATATTATGAACTTAGCTACATGTTCTTGCATATTGGGTGAATATACATAGCTATGAAACCTTTTCACTCTCTTCCCTATAGAAAACATACCTGCATCCTTCGAGTTCTAAGCCTCTATGATTAGCTAAAAACTATCACCTTTAAGAAAACCTAACTGAAATTACTTATATAGTAACCCATCCTGGAGAGGGTAGTCAACACTATTTTCACCATCATGTAGATGAATCTAGTTTTCAAACTACTAAAACAACTCCTCTAAGTCCTCATGTTATGAATATTCCTCTCTCTATGCATCATGTGAAAATGACTTCATGTGCATCAAAGTTCCCAAAGTTGTCATATTTAAGATAGGTGGCCTTGAAAGCATGTTAGCCAACTTGTTTGTGTTGTCTTGGTTATACTTAATCACTAAAAGAAAATTTTGCAGATACCACATGCACTTCTAATGTTTGGTCTCTAGTAGCCTACCCTATGCCTACAGGTACTATAGTTGCTAGTGATCTATGTGTATCATTGTATCCTTTCCAATAAGATAGTGCTTCCACTTCACATCATGCACCAAGTAATATAGCTCCTTGTCGTAGTTTTTAGTGTCTATGAGTCACCAATGATCAAATGTACTCTTTAAATGTCACTTGGTAGGTTCTTAGGTAAAATGGTTATGGTTTCAAATGAATTTTAAAATAAAATTTGGTTCTTGGTTAGTTTCTAGGGTTTTAGTGTTGCTCCCACGATATTCGAGGTTCAAAAATGCCATCATGTTCATGTTATCTCTCCTTGTCATAGGTCGTCAAAAAGTCATAAATATTCATGTCGTCACCTAGTTCAATATCATGGGAGTTATTAATTAGGGAAAAGTGTTCTAAAATATTTCTAAGGTACATTTTAGACCTTATGAAGATGTAATTTTGCATAATAAAGTGGTAAAGCTAGTGTACACTATCCTATCATTCAATTTTCAAAAAAACCAGTGATGTCACTTCATGACTCAAAGAAAAACATCAAATTCGTGCCTATAAGAAGATCATATAAGAATTATAATAGATCATTTCACCTTCATTGAGCACCTCTCTACCATGGAGCTTCATCCCAATCACTAGGGCATCAAACTTCATCCTCAAAATCACTTGCTTACCTCCCACACTGTGCTTCTGCCTCCTATGATGCACTTTTGAATTTGGAGGACAAGAAAGAATCAAAGGGGCTCCTTTCAAAATTTCACAACTTCTATCATATCCTCGGAAAGTAAGTATACATTTTTTACCTTTCTTATGCACCATTCTTCTTAAACAACTCAGTGAAAATCTATCTCCTAGGGTTTCGCTGTGATTTTGGTTTCTATGTGGTGTTTCTTCATTAAAGTGGTAAAACACCTAGATTTTATGATCTATCAGCCTCACCCACACCTCAAATACCTCCCATAAACATTCCCCATCACCACTCCCTTCATATCTCACATTTTCCCTACAAACCCTAGCTTACACTGCGCTTTTGGAAGATTCCTAGGCTAGGACTATGTTTTGGACCTTTTCACACCGTTCCCTCACTCTTTTCAAGAAATGCCACCTCCCTCGCCTCCCTAAGGGCTAACACTCATCCACATCTCCAAAAATTTTCATAAGAATTATCTCGCTCTCCTTCCACTCCATTCTTTCCCCTAACCTAGGTACCCTTTTTCCCCTGTTTTCCCAATCCTACTCTACCCTTCCTTCCTACCAAACTAGGGTTTTGTAAAGAAAACTGAAACCATGGACTCTGAGAAAAATAAGTACAATAAGGGGGGTCATGTCTCTATATTTTAGCCGTACAGTATGAAAGAGGTCAATGCTTCATCATTCATCAAGAAATCATTTGAAGATGCTGGCTGTGTACGGTTTTGTGAAAAGATTCAAGAGGTAGGATGTCATGACAAGTTGAAAAGCCTCTTTGCCACTAATTTCAGGAGGGATAATACCAATATATCACGGTTGAAATTTCAGAAATCAAAAGAAAGAGGTGATTCACATCATTTTTAGTGTTTTTTGATCATTTTCTAAGGTTTACATTACACATATGGACATTTCTACTTCAAAAATAGATTCTAAAGTAACGAAGATGATTTTGACAAACTTGAAAGATGTTTTTGTCAATAATAGATCAAGGATCAAAAAATTCCTTCAGTTTATGCACAAGTGTTATTATTCGAGAGGAAGGCCCAAAATACAGTTTCTATAGGTCATTTGATACACTTTTCGACAAATTAACTTCAAGTCAATTTTTTAGGGGTTTGGAGTAGGTGTTTGCAGTGCTTAATGACTCTATTGTGTAGAATACATAATGATCTTTCCAGCCATACAAATTTCAGCCAAAAAATCATTTGGGAAGGCCTCGAAACTCCCTCTCAAATACCACATTGCTCTTCTGCTCAGAGCACATTGTGCTTCTGCAATTTTTTAGTGACCAAATTCAAACTTGGATTATGAACAAATGGGAAAGTATTTTTGAAAACTAGTGGAGGGTATTGCTCATAACATATCAAAGAAAACAAAAATGTCTCAGTTTGGTAGAATTTGTTTATGGTTAGAGAGATATTTCTCTATCTTTGAGCCATATTGTTGCATAAAATTTCAACAAGTTTTGGTCAAATTTTGGAATTTTTGGCAATTCTGAAAATTAAGGGTGCACAGAAACGCAGCGAGCTCATGCTGCACTTCTTCTCAGATCCTCCAAATAATGTCAAATTCTCATGGTTTGATAGATATTTATCAGTACATCTCATGCATGTACCTCCTTTTCCATCTCAGCTCACCATTTGGGAGAAAAAGTCAAAAAATAGGTCAAAAAACATGTTTCATTAGAGAAATTTTCATGCCTAAAATGGGCCTCCTAAGAAAAATTTACAACCAAATTAAACTTGATAATAACCAATAGGATCTAATATGATGATGTCAACCATGGGGGATGATTCACCATTTTTGGGGGTAAAAAGTAAAAATATTAAAAAATAATAGAATAATAAAACTACTTTTTCAACTTCTATTTTCAACTTATCTCCCTAAGGTTTTACTCAAATATCAAGAAAGAGTACTCATTGGATGCAAAATTTAATGCCTCATCCAAGGAGTACCAATGTTGCATACTTTCGATGAACCCTTTTACACAAAAAATGACAAATACATGAAATTTTTTTATTGCAATCATGCTTTTCATGTATCTATCATTTTTCGTGTACGAGGGTGAGTTGAAAGTATGCAACATGGGTAATCCTTGGATAAGGAATCAAATTTCGCATCCAATGAGTGTTCCCTCTTGAAATTTGAGTAAACCCATAGGAAGATAAGTTCGAAATATGAGTTGAAAAAAGTAGTTTTTTACTTTTTCCCTCCAAAACTTGATGATGTAATCAAATCTTACTTTATTATTTGCACTATTATTTTTAAATTTCCTTAGGAGGCACATTTTAGAACTCAAAATTCCCCTAATGCTTCCACATTTTTAGACCTCTCTCCGTGCTTCTGGAGTAGCTATGGGAAATTGAGTTTTTGGGTGCCATGGAGGACGAGCTTTGCAAGCTTGTAGGCTCAGGAGGTTATTAGACATCCAGGGATATCTTCAACATATTTTAGTTCAGAAAAATCATCAAGGGAAGCCCCTCAAAATTTCCTTCCAAGAACCACATTGCGCTTTTGTCAGAGACATTACACTTCCAAGAAAGCACCCCGCGCTACTGACAACAATTCAATTTTTTGTGTTTTGTCAGTCAAGGTCACATTTTGATGGTGTAATTTGTCCTTTTATTCCTTGACATGATGTAATTAATAGATATTTTGAAATAAAAATTTATGTAAATTTTATGGTCATTAATGCTTGTGAAGACAGTCAAAGGCTAAATGGAGAGTTAGTTCCTAACCTTGATAGTTTTAGGTTTGGTAAGAGAGATTAGTGCGATCAGTTCCTATCTTGATGGATTCGACCCCTGAGAGGGGGGAATGTAGGTTTTGGTCTATATGTAGCTTGTTTGAAGTTATATTCAAGGTTGGACATCAGTTAATCAAAGGTTGGAAACTTGTGTATAGTATATTTATGCAGAAATACAAGACAATTGCAACTATGATTTTGGGATTCATGTGGTATGACCTCAGTAGAAATGTTTTATTTTGTTTCATTATTATATTGAATGTTTATTTTTCCTTACTCCATTAGCTTGCTTTTAATGATTTTCTCATGAGATGTTAAACATAATTCATAATTTCTATGCCATGCTTTTATGAGGTTTTCATTTTTATGTCTCTTTTCTTCTAATAAATGAACTCATAACCGTACGATCATTTTGATTTCTCTCTATTTCTACCCTATCCCACAATGAAAACTCAAAAGTGTTAATGAACATAACTACCTTGCCCAATTATATCCCTACAACTGAATCATTTGAAACCCTGACCTACTTCCCTAGGCCTTTGATTCTAATCCATCAAACCCTAAAAACAAAACCCTCACTAAGCTAAATACCTAGTCTAACATCAATTTCTCCCCCGAGTCACTTCATTGGTTGTGATATTATAGATATAGCGCTCTCTGATTTGGTAGGGCTAGCTACCAAGTCGAAAATTATTTGAGGTTACATTCTTCAGTCTTCTTTCTCTGCCCAGGGACACTGTAGAGGATAGCATTTATGGCGTTGTTCCCACAGAACGAAAGATGAAATTTTCCCTTGGTGTGAACGACAAGGATTAGATCTGATTACTGATGGTGGATAGTGATCAGACATGAGCAGGATAAAATCATCCACCTGGCGACTCCAAATCAGTTCGAAATCAAATCCAAGGACTCCACTGGAGGATGAACCCTACCAATAGAAAAATGAAAGGACAACATGGGAAGATCACATATTCAACTTGGAATTTCATCCAAGACATCATGTTATTTTTCGTGAATTATTTCTTCTCTTTTCCTGAGAATTTCAAAAATGTTTTTCAAATTATATTGTATTCGAGAAAAGATCACAAACTTGCATTTGATTCCTCTCATTTGAAGAATTTGAATAAAAAATCTACGTAGACCCTTCATCCTGGTAAATACCCCTCTTCTTAATCTTATGATGACTGTCTTCATCTTGATGAGCCTCAAGAGATGAAGACTAATCTAACAACTTCTATACATACTCCTATACCATGTAAATTCTGGATAGATACAAGCCACTCATCTTACCTCCTATACTCCATGATTTCCCTAAACAATATTACAAATATCTTCCCATATTTGATGGATAATATGGTAACATGACTACTAGGAAACACATTCATAGTTTTGAAACTTTTCTCGACCTTTTTGAGGTTGAAGAAGATGATGTTAGGATCGGGATTTTTGCCCTATCTTTACAAGGTGAACCCAAGAAATGGTTCAAAAACTTGCCAGGTGCAAGAATTTTAGATTTCCATCAGTTTTTGAAAGTATTTCTTGATAAATGTGTGATCAAGAGGAAAAATTTTCTGATTTTTGAAGAATATAATCATTTTAAAAGATAGCCAGGAGAAACAATGCGATAATTTTTAGCTAGGTTTAATCAAGTATACCATTCAATGCCTGCTAATATAGAATCACCTCCTAGTTTAGCTCTCTTACACTATCCGAATGCCTTTTATCTAGAAATGGTGTTAGAATTGAGATAAAGGAACACTATAATACTCGAATAAATGCAGGATAGTGAGATAGTTGTGGAAGCTAATTTTTTGGTCAAAAGGTCAAATTTGAAGGCATAAGAAAGGGAGAACATAGATAAGGAGTACGTGACATATTCAGAAGTGAATATTGATATTTTGGTAAGTAAAATGGAAGAAATGATGCAAACGATCATCATGAGGGATCAATTTTCTGTTCAAAAACAACATGTCCCACTTATTGCAAAATAAGTAGAGGTTGTTGGCCCTAACAATTTTCCCGCTAATTCCAGTTACAATAGATCATGAAGTGATTGTTTTATGTATTCATTTATGGATAGTCATGAAAATGGATTTGTAGACTAGCCCGTGGAGAGAAAATATGTTGATCTAATGTGTATGCTTCATGAAATTTCAATATATGTTCCATTTACCCAAGTATGCTCAGTATGATGATGACTATGTTGTCGAAGTAGAGGCCGACTCTTCAAGGAAATCAACGACATGTTTTTTTGTAGGAGGAAGCTCAATTACAACAACTCCAATATAACATGAAGCCTATACATATCAATCACGACATCAATGAAGATAATGTAGAAAATTTCAAACTGAAAGCTTTTTGCCATTGTATTTCGCTACATTTCAATTTCTGAGAAAAAATTTCCCAAAGATTAGAAATCAACAGTATTTCATTTTTTTTATTGAGCATGAATAATACAATGAAATTCTTGATCAAAACTCTTTACCCTTGTGTTTCTTCTCATTTGAAAAAATAAGAGAAAAATATAAGTAGGTAGATAAGAAAGTTTTCAACATTATAAATGGGCAACCTTCTCATGAATTGGTTGAGGATGTCACTTGTGACATGGAAGCTTATTTCACTCCATAATTTCAACCATTGAGTTACATTGAGTTTTAAACCACAGATGAAAGCTTAGAACCTGAAACATATTATGAATTGATGCAGCATAATGATGTACCATTAATTTTTTTATTCATTTCAGTTTTTGAAGAAACATTTTGATAATATCTCTGAAGCAAAGAATGAAAAGCCTATAGAAAATAATGTAGTCTCATTGGAACCAATGTATAACAAGTTGTAGTTATCTTCTTAGGTTATCCATGATCCAATAGATGATGTTTTGGATGATATATGTAGTAAAAGTCCTTCTCCTTTAGCTAACTATGAGCTTCAAAACAAATATTATAAAAAATTGATCATGGAACCGACTTCATTTTTTTCAGCAAGAGTCTTAGTACAAAGCACATCCAAGAATTCGTAGTCATATTAGGAGACCAATGATAAATAAGATGTTTTTGTAGAGCCTCTTGCACATGATGATCTTCCTCTAGGATCAGAAAATGAAAGGAGTACACGTATTTCTATTGAGTCTCAAGACTAGGTAACATTTCAGATTTATAAGGATCCTTTTATTGATTTGCTACAATCAGCATGGGAGATGAATTTTATTGTATTTATGGATCATGAGCAAGTATTCAATCGAAACTTGGAGTTTCATAGCTTAATTTTTTTCTTCCTGCTGAAGGAAAGTTTGATCGTGATTCAAGTAAGTAGAAATTTCTTGGATTGGTTACACTCGAGGGATCCTTTCAGCAGGTGGGTGGTTATCATCACGATTTGAAGCCCGAGGTGAAGGCCCTAAGATCCTGATGGTCTACTGCCATAAGTAAGTTCAGTCAGTAAGCAAATTTTTGAGTAAAAAATTGTTTTTGTTTTACTTAGTCATTTGAGTGCCTAGTGTTTTATTATTTACTCCATTGCCCAATCGATGAGGCTGCCTAGTCTATGGTGTTGTTGATACCTCCTAAATTAGTTTCCATCCTAATCTAGAGCCAATGTTAGTGTCTATGAGTCACCAGTGATGAAATTTACTCTTTCAATGTCAGTTGATAGGGTCATAGGTCAAACTTTTATGGTGTCAAATGAATTTTCAAATAAAATTTGATCATTGGCTAGTGTTGAGGGTTTTATTACTGATCCCACCAAATTCAAGGTCAAAAAGTTCCATTTTGTTCATGTTATCACTCCTTCTAATAACATGAACAAAATGAAACTTGTCATAAAGAGTAATGTCATCACCTAGGTAAACATCATGCGAGTTAGTAATTAAAAAAAAATGTTCTAAATGATTTCTAAGGTACATTTTACTCATGAAGATGTAACTTTGCATAATAAAGTGGTTCAGAAATCAAAATAAGGAAGTGATTGGCATCAATTTTAGAGTTTTTTGATCATTTTCTAAGGTTTTCATTCCACACATGGACAGTTCTACTTCAAAATTAGTTTATGAAGTAATGAAGATGAATTTGAAAAAATTGAAAGATTTTTTTGTCACCCATATACCAAAAAGAAAAAACCTCCCTCTATTTATGAACATGTGTTATGATTTGAGAGAAAATCCCAAAATATAGTTGGATAGAATGACTTCAAGTCAATTTTTTAGGGATTCATAGCAGGTGTTTGTAGTGCTTGATGACTATATTGTGTAGCATACATTAGAGGCATTCCAACCATACCACTTTCAGACCAAAAATCCTCTTGGAAGACATCCAAACTCCCTTTCATAAACCACACTGCTCTTCTATTGAGAGAATGTTGCACTTCTGCAATGTTCAAGTGACGAATTTCAAACTTGGATTCTAAACAAATGGTAAAGTATTTTTGAAAACCATAGGATTTTTATGCTCATAACATATCAAAGAAAAAAAACCTCTCCATTTTGTAAGTCAAAGCTATCATTATAGACATTACTCATATTTTGTTTCATATTTTTGCAAAGGCACCATAAGTTGTGGTCAGATTTTTGAATTTTTGGCAATTTTGAAAATTAATGGTGCACAGAAGCACAACGTGCTCACGGTGCGCTTCTTCTCAGAGCCTCGAAATGATGTAAAATTTGCATGTTTGGATATATATTGATGATTACATCTCATATATTCACCTAATTTTCCATGTCAGCTCACCATTTTGGAGAAAAAGTCAAAAAATAGGTCAAAAAAAGGTTTTTACCACCTTTTAGGACCCCTTGCCACGCTTCTGGAGTAGTTGTGGGAAATTGAGTTTTTGGGTGCCATGGAGGATGATATTTGTAGGCTTGTAGGTTCATGAGGTTATTAGAAATCCAGGGTTATCTTCATCATCTTTCAGTTCAGCAAAATCATCAAGGGAAGGCCCTCAAAATTTCCTTCCAGGCAGCATGCTGCACTTCTGACAACTATTTAAATTTTTGAAATTTTTCAGTCACGACCAAGTTTTCATGGTGTAGTTTTTCCTTTTATGCTTTGAAATGATGTAATTAATTGTAATAGAGCTCGTGAAAAACAATTTGGTGTAAATTTGATGGTCATTAATGCTTGTAAAGTAAGCCAAAGGCTAAATGGAGAGTTAGTTCCTAACCTCCCTAGTTTTAGGTTTGGTTAGAGAGATTAGTGGTTGATTAGTTCCTATATTGATGGATTCGACCCCTAAGACGGGGGAATGTAGTTTTTTGTATATATGTAGCTTGTTTGAAGTAATATTCAAGGTTGGACATCAATTAATCAAAGGCTCGGAGCTTTTGTACAGTATAATTTTGCAGAAATACAAGACAATTGGAGTTATTATTTTGGAATTTATGTGGTATTCCCTGAGTAGTAGTGTTTTTATTTTGTTTCATCATTATATTGAAATTTTAGTTTTCCTTAATCCATTAGCATGATTTCAGTGATTTTCCCATGAGGTTTTAAACAAAATTCATAATTTCTATGCTTTGTTTTTATGAGGTTTTCATTTTCATGTCTGTTTTCTTCGGATAAATGAAATCATAACCCTATGCTAATTTTGAGTTCTCCATATTTCTACCCCATACCACAATGAAAACTCAAAAGTGTTATTGAATATACCTACCTCACGCCATTATATACCTATAACTAAATCATTTCAAACCGTGACCTAGTTCCCTAGATCTTTGAGTTTGATCTAACAAACCCTAAAAAACAAACCGTCGCTAAGTTGAATACCTAGTATAACATCAATTTTTCCCTCCAGACACTTTGTTGGATATGAGATTATAGAGAGATAACTCTCTGATTTAGTAGGGCTAGCTACCAAATCGAAAGTGGTTTGAGGTTACCTCCTTTAGTCTCCTTTCTCAGCCTTGGGACACTGTGGAGGATAATAATAGGTAGGGTAGTTAAGAACTACCGCATGAAATGATTTAGAATGGTATCATATAATCTTTCCTCCTTACATCAAGGGCTCTCCCATAACATACCGACTCAAATCTATCTCCACTTTTAAGGGTTGATGGAATTCTGGTAATGAAAAAATGGTTCCTTGACTAATATTATTCATTAGCTTCTCAAATTCCCTCTACTCTCCCTTTCCTCATTTAAAATTATTTCCACTTATTTTTATAGTAGGAAATGGCACTAGTACTACTAAAAATGAGGCTATGAAACTACTTAGGTGCACTTATTCCCCAAAAAAACTCCTAACATTAAAAACTTCAAATGGAACCATTATTTTCATGATGGCCTCCATCTTGGAAGGATCTATCTTCAGTTCTCCTTCACCTATCACATACCATAGATACACCAAATACTATTGTGAAAACTCACACTTATTGATATTTTCCAATAATTGGTGCTTATTTAATGTCTCGAAGACATACATCAGATGTGAGATGTGCTCCTCCCAAGTAGAATTATATAGCCCTATATCATCCAAATAGAAAATAACAAATGAATATATAAAGGGGTGAAATATATCATGAATTAATCTCATAAACAAATATGGTTCCATTACAAAGGCCAAATGGCATGACTAACCACTCATACAAACTTGGCTTGGTTTTGAAGGAATATTTCTAGGTATATTATTCTCTAACTCAAACCTAGTGATATTTAGACTTTAATTCGATCCTCATGAAGTATTTCACTTTCTCAAACTAAACCAATAGATCATCTATCGTGGGTAGGGGATACTAGTTCTTGAGCATGATTTTTTTTAACACCCTATAATCAGTACACGTCCTCCCAGTCCTATCCTTATTTAGCACAATGATGATGGATGACACACATGGTGACTTACTCAGTCAAATGACACCCTCTTCTAGTTTCTAATGTATTTTTTTCTTCACCTCACTTCCTTTTATAACATAAGTGTGCAACCCAATGTTTTGAAATGGGGATTCCAGCAATAACTAGATCCTTTACTCCACCTCCTTCTTGGGCAGTAGCTCTTTCGGATCTTGAAACACATTAGTATATTACTGTAGAAACTATTATCGTTTATATTTTTTTTCCTTATTACTCTCTTCGAAGGATTCCTTTCCTCTCAGAGACTCTTCTATAGACTGATTTTCTCTTAAAAACAATAAACATACTTATTGTTGGAATTGATCAGTTTATTTACTTATTTGGAACTTACCAACAAAATTTTCAACTTTCATTTATGTGCATTGATGGTAAACGATTTTCCATACTTGATAAGTTGATATTGGTTGTCTCTACACATGAATATTGAATCTCCCATGTACATGTCACGACTTCCAAAAATGACTCCACATAAAATCTACTTTTACTTCATTAATAAAATCAACATTGATGGAAAATATATTTTTGCACTATTTTGTTAAATTCAAATTTTCATCCTTATTTACCCATCCTAATGGAAATGAGCTCTCATGGTCACAAAATTCCTATTCCAATTTTTTGACTCTCTCTATTACAATGATATTCATTTTTCATCCCCAGTCAAAAAAAGAATCATTATTTATCTTCTTGACTTGTATCTTTATGTGGAAGAGTTTCGTCATTTTTTTTTCTTTCTATTACTAAAGGATACTTAGATTCACATCCTTTTGCACTGGTGTACATACAATATTCTCATCCATATCTATGTTTCTTTCATACTGGTTGCTCAATGTGGTGGTCATGATATTCTTCTTCTTATTGTATTTCTTTTTGCTCTTCGTGGTAACCTCTAGATTGAACTTCCATCACTTCTCCTCTATATGGTGATCAATTTTAAAGTCATTGCAGTTGTTGTTGGTACCTTTACATTGTTTTTTTGTGTTTGTCATATTTTTATCTTTTCTCCCATTCCATTTCTTCTACCCTCCTTAGAAGCATCATGTTTGTACTTTTTCTTGGATCCACTTGATTTCTCTTTCTTCAAGCCTATTTTATTCAGAAGCTATGCTTGTACATAAGCCTCATCCAGTGATCTAGGCTTTAAAAACATCATTTTATTTCACAGATGGCTGTGTAGACCCCCCAGATACATGAGTACTATATCTAGGTTCTTTTGGGAGATAGCCAACATCATGGCCATATTTCTGAACTCTTTGGTGTACTCTTGTATGCCCTACACTTGATTTTTCCTGAAGGGTGAAAATGTGAAGTTGGGTTACACTCTTTTCCCTTTTTTGAGAAAAAAAATATGATTTTTAGAAGTTATTCAACTTTTAGCGGGCCAAAACAATTTTTCTATTTATAATTTCATTTTACAATAAAAAAAAACTTGTTAAAATTTTTATTAGATTTCTATTGCTTATTTTTTGGAATTTTTTCATTCACATTTGACATGTCAATTTAGCAATTGTTTGACTGTGTGTTATTTTAAAATCAAGCTATTCATAACACATCATGCTTTTTGGCACTAGTGTATTCTTTGTTAACATGACATTTTTGAAAAAAAAAAAGTGTTGCAACAATCTAAACAGACTGTACTTCATTATTGTTTATTTATGAAACCAACTAATGCACATCATAATTACTAGAATTTTTTGAATTGAACCAATATGAAAAAACTATAGATTTTGAATATATTTAGCATAACCTCATGTTTCTCAACATATTAGTTAAAAAATATAAATCTAAAAAATACTCTTTAAAGAAGCCGAACCAATGTAATGAACTATAAATTTTTCAACAAAAAATTATAATGTATTTTGGAAGATACACAATTTTGATTTTACTGAATCATAATGACAATTTTGCACACATTTTATTAGAAAGTTAATTAAAATTAGAAAATATATATGAAATTCCATAAAATCTATATCTACTGAAAGTAGATTCAATAATGAAAATCTAGATATTGGTTTCGAAAGTAAATTTACCATATTTGATGGAGTTTAACCATTCTAAAATTGAAGAAAGGTGATCAAAGCTAAACTGTTATAGAGCTGCAAGTTTAAGTAGTTTGGTAAAACAAAAATACATTTGTCCAAACTTTTTTTTTTCTACTAGTGGCAGTTAAAATAAACGAAAAAAAAATTTGGCCGATTTTTTTAAAGTTTGGACGATTTTTTTAAAATTTCGACCGAAAATGTGTGTATTTTTTCTGTCAGATGCAAAAATTAAACAATGTGACCCTCTGAAAAAATTGTTTTTCCCAAACAATATAAATAAACAGAACCAAAACATTATTGTCATACTCTTTCCTCATTTGGACTGGACTTTCAAAGTAAATCTTTTGGGATTAACTTTAATGCGATTTTTTTGGGCTGAAGTTTTAAAGTGAGTTTTCTTTTTGGGTTGAATTTTTAAAGTAAGTCTTTTGGGATGAATTTTTAAAGTGATTTTTTTTTAAAGTCGATCTTTTGAAGTCGATATTTAAAGTGAGTTTTTTGAAAGTAAAACTTTTGGCCTGAATTTTTAAGGTAAGTTTTTTTAAAAGAAAGTATTTTGGGTTGAATTTTTAAAGCAAGTTTATTTTTTAAAGTAAGTCTTTTGAGATGAATTTTGAAACTGAATTTATTTTGCTGGATTTTGAAATTGAGTTTTTTGGATTGGATTTTTCAAATATGCATAGATAGAATTATCATGGGAAATAAAATAAATTCATGACAAAATATAATAGAATAACAGAAATTTAGGCTCATAGAGAATACTTGAGAAACTATTACAAAATAAAGAAGGAAGAATGCTTAAATATTGAAAGGGAAAATCAATCTCAACTAGAAGTTGAAGCAGGTACGTAAATGTAAATATCATAAATGATATTTAAAATTTAACTATTGTATTGTGAAATTTAATTTTTATTTTATGAACTAATTTGAAAAATATTTTTTAATGTAAACATAAAGAGATATTTCTCATAACATTGATGATGAGATTGAAAATGTTGAAAGGCAAAGTGAAAATTAGAATGAACCAAAGATTGATGATGTTTTTGAAGATGTTGAAAGAGATTCAAGTGAAAAATTTGAATCATCATTAGATATGTATATATATGTGATCTATGTTATTGAAAATATATATATATATATATTTATTACTTTCAATTTCATTCAAACTCTAATTTCTAATTTACTTATTTAATGTATATTTATACACATTTACATTTAATTCTCATATGTATAGATGAAATAAATATTGATGATGAGATGTTAGATAATGTTTACACTGACACATATGGAGATAAACAAGTTGACCATGTTATATGATATCGTGCTAAGCTCATTCTTGATAAGTTCTTCAAAGATGAAAATGTAACACTTCAAGCTCAAATTTTGAGAGGTCTCTTAACTTACAAGGAATTAAAAGAAGCTACAATTGTATTGAGTATTCTGAAATCAACTAAAGATAAAAAGGTGAAGGAAAATGTGATTCGAAATATAAATATTGTTGTAAAATCAATGGGAATATCTAGAAAGAAAAGTGATATAGATGCACGTAGATAAATACAAAGGGCAGTGGTTTCATCAAGTACTAAAGAAAACAATTTAGTACAATATATGACAAAAGAATTAGGGTTTAATAAACTAATATTTTTTTCAAGTAATAGTTGATAGACATAAGTATAATCAAAACACCTTTACCATATGTATTTGCAATCATTTTTATTATAATTTTTTATTTAATAATTTTTATTTTTCTTAAATAATTTGATTATTCAAATTGTATATTATACTACATTATAATTAAATAGCAGTGGTTTCATCAAGTACTAAAGAAAACCATTTAGTAAAATATATGAAAAAATAATTAGGGTTTCATTAACTATCATTTTGTTTTGCAAGTAATAATTGATAAACATAATTATAATGAAAACACATTTACCATATATATTTGCAATAATTTTTATTCTAAATTTTTGTTTAATAAATTTCAATTTTCTTAAATAATTTGATTATTCAAACTCTATATTATACTACATTATAATTATTCCCAGAAAGATTGTTGTGCTATCAATTATTTTTTACATAAGCTATAATTACTAAACATCACATTACACTTGTTTTGAATTTCATTTAATGAATTAAACATCACATTACACTAATTTTTAATTTCATGTAATGAATTAGTCTTTTTTTTTTAAACCATAAACTAAAAATGTGGTATGAAATAATGTTTAGAGGATAGATGTTCGTTGAACGATAAGCACATTGATATTGAGCACCTTCTAGTGAAATTAACTGTAGTTATTCAGGAAAATATGTTTTTTTAAATAAATGTCGATGATAATTACTTGAGGAAAAATGAAAATGTATTGTAATTTTAAAGAAGTGAATTTTGATCTTTGTGAAATAAAGTATTGTAAAAACTAAAAGATTGAATATTCAATTCCCTGAAGTAATCTTCTTGATAAATATGAGGATAAGTCATAGGCTCTAAAGGATATAGTAATATTGGCTAAAATTAAACCTTATTATGCATTATGAAAGTACAAGACTCACCAATTGTGAATTCCTAAAATATATATATATATATATATATATATATATATAATATTTATTTTATTTTTAGATATAAAAATATATTTTTAATAAAGAATATATATATTTACTAAATAAATAAATAAAAACTTTGTTTCATGCATTAGATATGATGGATATTTGTATGATTTTATTGTATTTATAAAATATTAGAATGTTTTATATGAAAATAATTAGTAAAAAATAACTACAAAATTTGTAATTTTTGTTTTTTCTTTCAATTTGATAAAAATATAACAGAAAAACAACTTAACAAACTAACATTTACAACTAGATTTTATTTATTTATTAAATTTTGAAATGTATCAAAAAATATAATAATAAGTAATGAATTTTAAATTTTGGTTCAGAAACTAATTAATTACATATATTTTTATTACATATATTTTTATTAAATTATGTTTAAATATCTCAATTATATAAATTAAATAGATGATAAATATTAATAGATTTATGTTACCATATTAATTTAACCACTAAATAATAAATTATGTATAGCTGTAACACACCCCTATCACCACTAGAGGGGAGCGGTGGTGAAAAATCCTAATAATGGAGGAAAAGTTTGGTAGCTGCAGGCCAGGTTCAGGCTTCATAGTTGACACGTGTGGATGCCCTAGATTTGACAAGTGTTCAGGCTTGTCAGAACTTAGTAACCATATGAATTCTCTGATGAAGGACAAGGGTAGTACAGGATTCTCCAAGACCGCATCTAGTTAACTGAGGTCAAGATGGTGGTTTTCTTTCCAAACCCTAACTTTTCTGCTAGACGACATTGCGAGAAAAGGTTTTCTGTGTAGGTGTGGTTTTTATACTGTCATGGAGTAGGTTTAAGACCTAAAACCTATTTCAGCAATGGGGTTCTAACGAGATCACGTGGATGCTGAAACAACACCAGAAGACCTACTTACTTGTTGGGGGAATGAGGTGTTGGAGAAAAACTTGGACCTATACTTTCTGGCCATTGCAGAGGCAGAGCCGAGGTCCATTGAATCAGGAGGAGATCAGGGATTAATGAACAGGGCAGCATTGTTAGAAGAAAGCCTACAAAGTGCTTTTAATTGTGTGTGGAAGGTGGGAGGCACAAAAGGGACAGATTCACAAGCGGCCTCTCTGGATCGATTTGGAGGTGACCATCATCAAACAAACCAGAAAACCCTTCCAAACACTTCGTGGCCAGGTATTTCCTCTATTCCGGTTTTTACAGATGGATTAGAAGATATTGTTGCAAGTTGTGGGCTTCAGGGTTCTTTGGAACTAAAATTATTTGGGGAAGATAAAAAATTCCTCATACTAAATAGAGGTCAACCTAGGGAAGACTCTTATTTGTATATAAACCCTACTCAGTGTCAGGGTTTCAGTTTCTTGGAAAACTTCCTTCTCTTACAAGGAAGCAAAGCGGCTAGTACGGGTATGGTCTTGGCAGAGGGCTTTCCTCGAATCTCCCTTGAGTTGAACTAGTTAGACAGAAGACAGGAGGGGGTTATCCTACCATTGATAGAAGGGGGATAAGTAGAAAGTCCCTCGGATAACCTCAAAGGAGTTAGTCGAGAGGAGGGGTTAGGCCTCAAAGAGAGGCAGGCAGTAGCAGGGTCCTCGGATCGGGAATGTACTAGTTCTGCTGAAGGAAGGCGACCAGGGTCACCTTTAGTAGGAGTACTAGATGTGCTCGAGATGCCTGTGGAAGGTGAGGAAGGAGGAGGAAGTGGGTCTTTAGGAACGAAAAGGAGAAAGAACAATCTCATTAGGAGAAAATATGGGCACCCTTGCTGTGTCATTGGAGTAGACATTCATATTGATGAAGTCATGGAAGAAACAAAGACCATTATTTTTGCTAGGGTCCGTGGAAGAAAATTATCAACAAATTATATTACTGAATGAACAAACTCAGAATGAAAGGATGCCCCAGGGAATCGAACGGAAATCCAAACACCTGTCCGGGGATGGTTCAGCATCAAATTTGAGCAGAAAGATCATATGGATTTGGTACTTGAGAGGAAATGGTGTTTTGGGAAGAGGCCTGTCTTGTTCAGAAGATGGACACCGCTTTTCGACACCCAGAGAGAAAAAATGGAAGAGTCTCCCATATGGGTAAATATCCCGAGACTCCCTTTGCCATTTTGCACAGATTCAACTTTTCACTCTATCTAGAATACCCTAGGACAATTCTTAGAAGTTGATATGTCCTTCCAACAATCCAAGGACCCAAGTGTGGCTAGAATCATTGTTAAACTAAACCCCAAAGAAGGACTAGCAGATGAAATGTGCCTGAAGTATATGGATTTCTAATTTATTTAGACATTGGGTTACAAGCATTTACCATTTCACTGCCATAGGTGCCACAAATATGGCCACCTTGCAAAGAATTGTCCCCTTGGGCATCATTGAAGAAGGAAATAGAAAAAGAACATCTGGGAGTCCATCCCGCCAGTAGGCATAGAAGAGAATAGGGATCTAGTTGAGGATCTGATGGAAGGGGTAGAGGGCCAGAGTGCAACTATGAATGAATCCCTGCCTTTGGATCATACAACAAATCAAAAAAATTAGTTTTCAAAGGATCAAGATCAGGAGCTCCCCTAGGCACAGGATCTTCCACCTGAAGCTGGGTAAGTAGGAACATCCCTGGAGGGTATGCCTCTTGTCTCTTCTCCCTCCCTTTTCACATCCTTTTTGTCATCTATTTTTTCTTTATCTAAGCCTGGTCCCTCTAGGCCCTTACAAATGGAACCTATGCAAATGCTAGAATTATTTGACTCACTTGATAGTATCATTACGTCAATATTTTCATCATCATTGGCCTCCCTCCATTAATTCGAGACTTATATTGACCCTTCCCTATATGGTATTCTTGAAAAAACCCCTTACAACCTAATATCCTTAGTGAATAAACCTTGGAAAGGAGAAGCTATTGGAGCGCTGGAGTCTAGTCATGTCCCAATTGGGCCAAGGGATATGAGAGGTAGGAAATCGAACCTCTCCAAGGCACAAGCTAAGGGCCTAAGGCCAAAATAGACATTGCCGATGGGAAGCAGAGGTCTCTCTCAGGGGTTCTTAGAGTAGCGCACTCACCCTCCCAGGGTTATAGATGATTATTATTTCATACAATTGTAGGGTTTTAGCTAGTCAGCCCAAAAAACTAGCGTTAAAAGAGTTGATGAACTCCCAAAATCTGGATGTCCTTTTGCTCCAAGAAATCTTGGGATAGGGGGAGGAGGTGAAAGGTCTTCTCTCAAGGATGTTTTCGGGCTGTGTTTTCTAGGCTTTGGATGCCCATGGCAGATTGAGGAGATTGGCGATGGGTTTCAACTCAGGAGGAATGAAGGAAATGTCTTCCTGGGCTTTTGAAAACTTGTTGTCTATGAAAGTTTATTCTAATGAGCTTTTTCACCCTATTCTTCTCCTCAATGTCTAAGGCCCTTGTTCGGAGAGAGTGCATTTTTGGAACAATATTTTTTCCAAATCATGTATGAATGACCCAAATATCATATCGGGAGGTGATCTAAATTTCTCCTTGGGGATATCGGAATCATGGGGTCCCTTTGCAAGGGTAGACCAGCTTACTAATTTCTTCACCAATAATTTGGCCTCCTCTCATCTTGTGGATGAAAATTTAATCAAGCCCATACCTACTTGGAGGAATAAGAGACTGGGAGAGGAATGGGTGGCAAAGAAGCTAGATCGTTTACTTCCTAGTGAGTATTTTTTGGCAATATCCTCTGTATTTAGACATCGGGTCAAGGATGGTGGTCTATTTGACCACCTTCCCATTCTCCTTGAGATTAAAGGAACTTAGAAAAAAATGGAGCTTCGTTCAAATTCAACTCCTCTTGGCTAAAATATGAGTCCTTTAACTCTTTGTTCCATGCCACATGGAGGAAGGATAGACCAAGGGATCCTAGAAATAGGAGTAGGCACTTTATCGAGAATCTGAAAAAGTTGTGAAGCTAGCTCCAAAAATAGAAGAAAAGAGATATAAACAGCTTATAAATAAGCCACTTCGAGGGGGCAACCTCCAATACATTAAATGAATGAAAAATTCTTGGATGATACAAATTACAAAACCTCCTTTCTATATATAGGAGTCCATGGGGCCGTAATTTAATCCTAGCTGACCTAACAATAATAATATAAGGGCACAATAATAAAAATATAGGGGTTACAGGTGTACAATAATAACAATAAGGGGGTTACACTAAGAACAATAAGGGACTATACTAGTAATATAGGGACCTAACATGCCCCTCTCCTTCAAAAAAGTGTTGTCCTCAATGCTTGAGTAGCTCTGGGTGCTTCTGTATAAAATTCTCATCCTCCCATGTACAATCTTCAGTGGGTAAGTTCTTCCACTTAATGAGATACTCTAAAATTGATCGATTCCATAGCTGTCAAGTTCTTGTTTCTATAACCGCTTCAGGTTCCAATATGATTTTTCCTTCCTCATCAAGTTCTGGAAATATTGTTTCAACCGGAACATTTTCACCTATAACCTTCTTTAAGCAAGAAACATGGAAAACTGGATGCACTCGTGAAGAAGCAGGAAGCTCCAATTTGTAAGACATAGTACCAATATTTTGTAGCACCTTGTAAGGACCATAGTACTTTTGCGATAATTTATTATCCTTCTTCGCTTGCTTGAGGGACATTTTTTTGTATGGTTGTAGCCGTAAAAATACCCAGTCTCCTACATCAAAACTTCTCTTGCTGCGATGTTGATTTGCATGTTGTTTCATTCGATTTTGTGCCAAATTAAGGTTATCCTTTAAGATTTGGAGAACTTCTTGTTGACGCTCGATGTGATATTCCACTCCTTGAACCTTCAACTTTTCTCTTAAAGAAGATGCTATGTATGGTGGATGATATCCATAAAGTGCCATAAATGGGGTCATTTTTGCTGTAGTATGGAACGAAAAGTTATACCACCATTCAGCGAGAGGTAACCACTTGACCCATTGTGTTTGTTTATCATATACAAAACAACGAAGATATCCTTCCAAACATTTATTTACTATCTCAGTTTTACCATCAAATTCAGGATGATAAGATGAGCTATGAGCTAATTGAGTACCCAAAAAAGAAAATAACTCTGTCCAAAAATTTCCAGTAAAAATGAGATCTCTGTCACTCACAATAACCCTTGGGTTTCCATGTAGCTTTTGAATTGTGTCCATAAATGTAGCAGCAACTGTACTTCATTTAAATGGATGAGATAACGCACAAAAGTGTGCATACTTGGTAAGTCTATCAACTACCACAATCATGACACTCTTTCCTTCGGACTTAGGTAAGCCTATGAAAAAATCCATTGAAATCTCCTCCCAATGTTGACTTTGAATGGATAAAGGTTGTAGAAGTCCCAGGGTCTTAATTGTCTCAACTTTATTCTGCTGAAAAACCAAACATTCCACCACAAACTTTTGAATATCAAATTTAAGGCCATCCCAAAAAAATTCTTTCTTCACCCTGTGGTAAGTTTTTAAAAATCCTGAGTGTCCTCCTAAAGGAGAAGTGTGCAATTCCAAAAGGATATTTTGTTTTATTTTGGAATTCTTACAAAGATATAAGCGATCTTTGTACCGTACATAATCATTTTTCCAACTAAATGTATCAGTTTTACTAGGATCTTGCTGCAAATTTTGAATGAGTGTCCATAATTCTTTGTCCTTCTTCCATTCATATCTTGCTTCGGTTATCCAATCTGGTTGGATAATAGAAATGGCACAAACCAATGCTTCCACCTCTTCATTCTTTCTTGAGAGTGCATCTGCAACAACATTAAGCTTCCCTTTTTTCTAGATTATTTCAAAGTCATAACCCAACATGTTTGTGACCCATTTTTGCTGCTCTTCTGAAGATAATTTTTGTTCCAAAAAGTGTTTAAGACTATCATGATCATTTTTTACCTTGAAGTGTCTTCCCATTAGGTAAGTTCGCCATTTCTTTAGTGCATGCAGTATTGCTAACATTTCCTTCTCATAAATAGGTTTCTGTAAATACTTTCCTTTGATTGGACGACTTTCAAAAGCAATGGGTCTTCCTTCCCGCATTAAAACTGCACCAATTCCATTTCCTGAGGCATCACATTCCACAATAAAGGTTTTTGTGAAGTCTGGTGTAGCTAAGACCGGTGCTAGGCACATTGCCTCTTTAAGACGTTCAAAGGCCTTAGTTACTTCAGGAGTCCATGAAAATGCATCTTTCTTCAATAATGTTGTTAGAGGTGCTGCTATTCTCCCATAATTCTTAACAAACTTGCGATAATACCCTGTTAACCCGAGAAATCCTCGCAACTGCTTTATGGTTGTGGGGACTTTCCATCCCTTAATGGCTTTAATTTTGTTAGGGTCTACTTTAACACCCTCGTGAGATACAATATGACCCAGATATTCCACCTCTTGTACTCCAAAGAAAAATTTGGATGTTTTTGCATATAATTGTTTCTCGTGCAATAGTTTGAGCACCCTGTCAACATGTTCAACATGATCCTTCCAAGACCTGCTATAGATTAGTATATCATCAAAAAATACTAGCACAAATTTTCCAAGCAAGGGTTTGAAAATGGAATTCATCAACCCTTGAAATGTAGAAGGTGCATTGGTAAGGCTAAAAGTCATGACTAAAAATTCATAATGACCCTCATGAGTTCAAAATGATATTTTTGGAATATCTTCTGTCTTCATTCTAATTTGATGATATCCTGAACGAAGATCCAACTTGGTAAAATAAATTTCTCCATGTAATTAATCCAATAATTCATCAATCACAGGAATGGGAAATTTATCTTTAATGGTGAGCTTATTGAGCTCCCTATAATCCAGACACATTCGCCATGATCCATCCTTCTTGTGTACCAATACTACAGGAGCAGAGAAAGAACTTTGACTAGGTTGAATTATACCTACCTCTAACATTTCTGCAATCATACGTTCAATTTCGCTCTTTTGGATGTAAGGATATCTATAAGGCCTGATGTTTGGAGGAACACTTCCTGGAATCAAATGAATAGCATGATCATGATCATGAATAGGTGAGAGTCCTTTGGGAGTTTCAAACACCTTGGAATGATTGTCCAAGACTTGTTGGAGATCTGCAGAAATAGATGATTTTGATGTTGGAACTTCTAGTGAGCATAATTGTGCAATTATGCCTTGTTGTTCTTTATTTAGAAGATTTTTCATGACATTAGAGCTTCTTATCTTTCCTGGCTTCCCTGAAATACCCCGTAATTTAACTTCGTTTCCTTCTAAAAAAAAATTCTTGAAAATTTCTTTAAAATTAAAAGCTACCATCCCCAAAGATTGTAACCATTGTACTCCTGGTACAACATCAGCACCTACCATAGGAATGGAAATCATTTGGACTATTCAATACATTTTCCCCCATGTTTATCTTGATATTATGGCATTTTCTAGAGAAATTTAGAGTTCCTCCATTTGCAACCATCACTTGATAGTCTAGTGCTGGGTATAGGAAACAATTCAATTCCTTGGCTACCTTGCAATGAATAAAATTATGGTTGCTACCTAAATCAATCAACACTATTACCTTTTTCTTCTTAATATGTCCTTCTATCTTGAGAGTTTGAGGAGTGGTAATTCCTGCCAATGCATTACATGATATGGTCAGACTCATTTATTCCTCTTCTAGGGCTGTTTCTTGGTGTATATCCTCTTCTTGTTCATTTTCTACTTCCTCTTCACAATCTATGTAAAATCATTTCTTCTCAGCACACTTATGACCTTTAGTGTATTTGCTATCACAAATGTAGCAAATCCCTTTTGCTCTTTTTTCTTTCAATTGTTGTGGTGTCAACCTTGTAGGTTGTGGAAATCTAGGCGTAGCAACACTTCCTTCTTTATATAAGTGATTGGTAGGCTTCCTTGTCGCCATAATTTTACATTCAATTTTTCTTTCCAACCTGAATGCCTTCTCTCAATGAATCAGGTTCCAAAATTTCAACTTCATGTTGCATGTTATCCTTTAAAGTACCTATGAAGAGATCAATCATGTGTTCCTCTGGAATATAAGTTACCCTTATATTAAATTTTTGGAAGTCCTCAATGTGCTCCCTCACTAAACCCTTTTGTTTGAGATTTGTCAATTGGATAAAGAAGGTGTTTCTCTTTGTATCCTCATAATGTGATATCATTTCCTCCGCAAAAATCGACCAAGTGACAATTTTTTTACAGAAGAAAAGCCATCGATACCATACAAATGTATTTTGTTCTAAATGTAAAGTTGCAATGCGTACCTTTTGTGTGTTTTGCACATTATGGAGATCAAAATATTGCTCCATCTGTAGTATCCATGTTATAGGATCCTTTCCATCAAAGTTACTCATATCCATTTTTGGAATATGGTGGTTCTTTCCTCCAACATTAGAGTTTATGAAGTCATGATTAACATTTATTTTATTCTCATCATGAGTCTCTTCTACTATCTTTTCACCATTAAGAAATATTCCTTGTATCAACTTTGTCAAACCTTCCATGTCTGCTTTTAGATCATTCTTCATGTTTTACATGTTGTCTTTCATTTTTTCATCGATCTTAGCTTCCATGTCATCCATATTAGATTCCACGCCTTTCTTAAAACCATCGATATTATTCTTCAAACCATCCATCTTCGCTTCCATGCCTTTCTTCAAAACTTCCATTTCATTTTTTGTTGCTCTTTGCGAGAGCGACATTTGGTGCACTTTGTCTTGTAATTTTGATAGATAATGTTGCAATTCTTCATCTTCATGAGTCACAGTAGAGCCTTCCGAAGGCTTAATGGGTGTTGAATTATTTTTACGGGACATTTTTTAGAACCCAATAATGATATATATTCTACAATATGCCCTTGGAATCAATTCAAATTGATTCTTCAAACAAGACTTGTGCAATTCAGAAAAAAAATACACACCTTTTTCTTGCTTTTGAGGAGCTCGATATTGAAATTGGATTATCTCTGTGATTGCAGCTCTTCAATATCTGAAATTTGGCACTGAGGTAGCCTTCTGAATTATATTTCGAATGCCACACGTATGACTTGATTTGGATTCTCCAAGGCAAATTTATGTCCAATCTCCCACAATGACCTAATTATGGACTGGTTTAGTACAACGCACTTGTACGACTTGCCACATGTCACTCTTTCATCTTTTAGCTCTGAAATTGATAGCATAGAAACTATAGTCCGTGTATCTATGACCACTTTTTACAGCACTCCAATCCGATGCTCAGAGAGAGAGTTATCAAGATTTTCCCACGATCACCACTTTGAGATGAAATTCAGGAGCTTGAAAAAGCACTACCTTCCACAGATCATAACTCCGAAAATATTGTGAACCAAGCTCTGAAATTTTTTGATGAGTTTCCTTAGGATTTCAACTTCACGCCCTAAATATTTTATATTTTGAACCTTCGTAGAAAAAAATTTATAGTGCAAATTCCATGATGACCTATTTAGATTAAATTGAGGAGCCTACAAAAAGACCTAGCTTCCACAGATCATATCTCCAAAAATATTGCGAACAAAGATCTGAAATTTTGTGATGATGTTCCTCAAAATCTCAGCTTCGCACCCTAAAAATTTCAGCTTCTGAAACTTCGTAGAAAAAAATTTATAGCGAAAATTCCACGATAACCTGTTTGGAGCAGCAAAACCCTAGAATCCAAAGCTCTGATACCAAATGTTGTGAAGCCAGCTCCAAAAATAGAAGAAAAGAGATATCAACGCCTTAGAAATAATCCAATTCAAGGGGGAAACCTCCAATACATTACATGAATGAACAATTCTTGGATGATACATATTACCAAGCCTCCTTTCTCTATATAGGAGTCCATGGGGCCATAATGTAATCCTAGTGGGGCCACAATGTAATCCTATCCGACCTAACAATAATAATATTAGGGAAAAATAATAACAATATGGGGGTTACAAGGTGTTGAAGCCTAGAAAATTTTTGCTTCAAACATTGGGGGATAACCACCCGGTCGGGACCTTAAGACAGCTCCTTTTCCGTTTGGTGTGGTGGCTCCGACTGGATTGATAGGACCAGTTTCCTAGTAATTTAAATGGGTTGGTAATGGAATGATTGGATGGGGGAAAATGAGACTAAATGACTGAAATGAAAATACTAACTAATCTAATTTAAATACTGATAAAATAACTCTAAAACTAACTCGGGTATCATATGTGAATACAACTTTAAATTGTTTCAATTAAACAATAACCATAAAAATGTATTACAACTTAATTGAAATATGCAGCAACAAATAAAGATAACTCTGTTTAAGAAATTAAACAGAGTTATATTAACATATTGTATTCATCATTATATATCACTTGCATGTAATTTTGAAAGATAAATATTTCCAATATACTCAGAAATGATATATATAAAGAAATATTGTGAAACAAAGTACATATAAACGATAGAAAATTTAAAAGAGAATATCATATAACAAAAGAAACTAACAGTTCCCGATGCAGATGAATAAATGTTCTGACGGGACTTCTGTCCTGGGGAACCTCCCAAGGGGCTTCGCATGGGGAGGCCATATGCCCCCCCGCGGCTCAATGAAACTTGAATTTAAGACACCAGCTCTCAAGTCATTAATTCACCAGCGTCGACTCTTCTCCATCCTCGGTCTGCTCAGTTGGCTCATAATGGCTCCAGTATCGGGTTCTCCAGATCATTCCTGCTCGGCCTGCAGCTCCCTGAATCCTATTTGCAGTGCATGCCCAATGGCTTGTGCAAAGCCCAGTGCCTGAACTGACACAGGACGGCGCTGCTCGCTGCTCAGTTGTATAGAAACTACTCCAGGATGCCATTTTTCTCATAACGCTCTTTGTCACTCCAATTTCAATTTGCAGATCCCCCCTGGATTTCACTTTGTTTCTACTCCTGTCCAGGCTAATTCTCCTTGTCTCTGGCCTTTGCAATCTGCTACGACAGCCATGCCCATACTAAGACACCATATGAGGTGCCGTCGAGGAGCAACTCATGGCAGACAGATGAGTGAGCATCCCTCATCCAATCTCGGCGATGCTCCCTCTACCAAGCATAATGAGAGGCAGCATTTTCATGACCCCCTCATTCATTGGGAAGATGAAAACCCTCCTGGCTCTACCCAAGGCTTTCGACCTTCTTCTCCTCCCCCTGGCGCTCCTCTGAATCCTGCTTCAGTTGTCCCCCGTCCTTCTGGAAGCCACATTTTAAGGAAAACGTTGTAGAGAGCAGAGCTCTGCTTTGATTGTGCCCTCAATCATCCCACTATCACTGCCTACATCACCATAAGCCTGCGGGAAGAATCGACTCTTCAGCCTCAACTGATGTATGACCCTCCGCCCCCGCCCCTTATTCGCAGGCCTGCCCATGCTGCAACCTCTTGTACTGGTCTGGGTGCTCCCCTTGTTTCTGCCTCTCCCAACTTGGCTCAGCTCTTTATGCAGGTGGATGAAAATCTCTTAGGCAAATATGGAGATCAAAGTGGTGCTACAGAAGATCCAGAGGAGCATTACGGGTGTCGCGTGGAGGAGCTGCCTTCTCCAACCCACATGCATCAGTTCTTACTGCCTTAATTCAGTATGGTATCTAATTCCCATCATTTGTAAGCTATTCTAGATTTTGTTGTCTATGGCAGCAGAAGTTGCATGCTAGTGTCGTACCTCTATATTTTTCTCACTCTGAATGTAATGGACTATCCACCGATTTCCCTTACAAGGGCGGTGCAACTTTTTTTGAAAGAACTGGTTTCCCGCTCTGGGCCGTTCGTCAAATTGACAAAGCATGGAAATCAAGCCCAGTTTCAGGCTCCCGCAGCTGAACTGAGGTAGTTTTGTATCAGTATGTTTACATAATAGAATTAGCATAATTTAGAAAAAAAAAACAAAAGAAACTAACAGTGAATAGATAGAAATACAATATCCATCTTGAGACTTTCAAATGAAATCTGATACTCTAATCTAGCAATTTAGATATAAAATCAACTTCAAGGTACATAAATGCAATTATTAAAGATAACTTCGCACAGAATCACCAGATGTGATCCCTTATAAAATAATATAGGAGTAAATGGAGTACAGAAATGTAATCTCCAAGTCAAAAATATTACAAATTAAGGACTCTTTTCTAAATGCACGAAAGGGGTTTAAATAGGTACCTAACAAAAGATAACTAAAACTATTCCTATAATCTATCTTAATTAAAAATATCTGAAATAGAAATGCAAGCTTGATGAAAACCAACTCATTGATCATCAGTTGAGGTGGATGCGTGAAGGTGGCAGATATGGAGCATATCTTGGACTTCTGTTGGCCAACTCATTTTTGAATGTAACTGCCCAGTGTATGTAGCATCAGAAAATTTAGGAATGATACAATAAATAGCATTCAAAAGGAATTTGATGGCCATATGTTGGCTGTGTGGCTTGATCAGATAAGTCCACATAATATCCCATGAAATTCCTTGAAGTTTGGTAATCTGTTGATTTTTATTGATTATTAATTATCTCTTACTTTAGGTAACTCGCCTGGGGTACAATCTGAGATCAAATTAGTAGCGTACAAGCTGCCATTAATAAATTGTGTTGCATTATTCATTAAGCCTTTAGCCCTTGATGTGGCTCTTTCTGATTTCTTTAACTGTTGTTCCCATTCCATAAATAAAATTTCCTTGCGTCTCTCTTCAATTTTAGGAAGATTAGCTTTTCTTCCCTGCTCTGTATCCTTCCATGAAAGGAACTCGGAAATTTTATCATCAGCATCATCAATCTCTTGCCTAAGAGTGACTGACTTATCTATGAAAGATGATGTTATTTCACACAAAGGCTCGATTTGTGTCAACTTTAGACAAAATTCATTTAATTGTTGAGATAGCAGTTTGCTTATTTCAAGAGCTTTAGTCATGAATTTAGCTAACTTAGGATAATCCATGAACTTGTCCGATGCTGATTGGAACATTTTTTCTGGTTCAATATTTGAATTTCTCTCACTTTGTAGAAGATTTTGTAGCTTTTCTACCTCTTGACTTAACTGTTGCTATTTGTCCAAGGCTTCTTCATCAATCTTCTTCTTTTCAAGGCTAAGCTTCTCTTCTAGTTGTTTAGTTCTGAGTTCTACATCCTGTACCCATTGTTCCAACTGAATAATCTTTTGTTGATCTCCTGCAACCTGTTCTTCAAAAATAGCAATTTGTACATCCTTTTGTTTTACTAGCTCTGTAACTTCAGAAGCTTTATCTATAGTGGCAGCACTATAGGCACCAGCATATTGAGACAATTTGGTGAGATCCTCAGATGGATCCACCTCAGCATTTTTATAAAAAATATTTAGAAATTCCCCCTGTGATGCCAATAGGGCATCTTGATCTATTCTCCTCCTTTTTCTTTGTTTTCTCACCATGGCCCTATGTTTTGGACTGTAGAATATATCTAAAGGAGGGATTTATTCTATTTTTAGCATAATTTCTCCTGTGGGGTTTTTAGGAATGATTTCTACATCCTGATATTTGGGATTATCAACTTGGGTAGTGTTTTGTAGTCCTATCTGCTAAGCAAATTGTTGATATTGATTTAGCAAATGAGGAGAAACAATCAGTTCCTTATATACTTGTCCTCCAAGTTGAGCACCTGCATTATTGTTTGCATCATTCTTGGGTGTCTGTTCAGTGTTTGTGCTTCCTTTCTCAATATGTACATGGGCATCAGTATCCATGCTCTCTTTTCCTGTTTGAACTAAAGGCTTCTGTGTATCTTTTTGAGCATCTGTTTCTGTCTTGGTAGTGTTAGTTTTGCTGTTGTCATCCTTTTTTCCTAGAACAGGATTAGTTCCTGTTATCTCTTTACCAAAAGTATTTCCCGTTTCTTTCCATTGTGATGCTTTCTCCTGTGTGTGAGCTCTCAACTGATCAAGAGGCACTTTAAGTAACCTCTGACTTCTAAAAAAAAAAAAAAATTTCATGTCCTCTACCTACATCTTGGACTTGGATGAATCAAAAACTTGGGATATATCATCCACGGACATAAATAGATCATCAAAAATGTCTGGTTCATGTTCGAACCGGGCAATCGAAACAGAGGTAGTAAAATCATACGCCACTTTCCTTGGGTCGTATTGCCTTCCAGGAATTGTTGAAAGTTTAAGATCAGAAATCTTACCAACCTCTTTCTCAGCATGAGCGAAAATGTTAAGAGTATAGTCACCACACATAAAATGGAATGTAGGCCACATAAGCTTTTTATTTCTTTTCAAAATTATAGACATTCCTTGTAGTATCAGTTGATAAGAAATCTCCTGAGTTAACAGCTTGTCTGGAACATATAGAGGAAGGATATGTGGCTCAACAATGCTCCAAAAAATTCTGATATAAGTGAATTTTTCTTCTCCGAACCAATCTCTGATAGAGAATAAATCATTCTTGGCTTTATTGGAAAGTCTAGGAGGGAAATGGTGAAAAATGGTTTGGTAAATTGGAAGGGGAAAACCATGGCATACTCTGTAAATATGATGTTTTAAATGTTCCTTCGATAATAATTTGTGATACACATGAATAGGGATAGGTTCCTTTGGAGTCCATTTGCAACCTAGCATTGTGAATTCAGAATTAAAACAGAGGGTGTGCAAAAAAATGGAAAGGGGTGGAATTCCCTGAATTTTTTATTTTTTGTACTCAAGAATTTGATTGGCTATCTTATCAGACAAAATTACAGCCTAATCCATAATTTTAGAACTAACAGCAGAATGAATTAATGGGACCATTTAAATAGAAAACCTAGCAGAGTTATCGTTTTCAAACAACCTACACATCATCGCTGCGGCATAACATTTTGGGGGCGAGAGAGACTCCATAGAGTACATACCTGATGCCTCCTGCTTATGCTTCTCAAGGTTATTCCTCCATTCTTTAATTGGCTCTGCCTGGTTTGGATGTTCTTAAGCATATTCCTTGAGGAAGTCTTTGTTGTAAATCTTTTGTGGGTTGGGGAGATGGTACATTGCCTTAATATCTTCTGCCCTGAATGACCTGGACATTGATCCAGAAGTAGACACAAAATTTATTTTTTGAATGGTGACATTGTCAATGACCCATCCGATAATATCATAGTAGGGAAAAATGTTTGCCCAGGCAACTATTTGGTGTAAAAATGAATTTGCCAATGCACTGAGTTGAGTTTCAGAGTCAGATTCTAAATCTTCTTCATCAAGAACAGTTGTTTTAGGCACAATAACCATAGGTTTCTCTTTTTCAATCAAAATGTATACATTCTCCCATGTCATCTTTCCCAGTCCTTGACAGGAGGTGTCTGTAACTAGCTTGAGCCTCGCAAGTTTCTCCTTGGGTGGCATGGTTAATACATGGGATTTTGCGACAAAAGCAGCTTTAGATTTTCTACTTCTCTTTGACATTTCAATGTTGAGCCAATTCCTTCTGGTTCTGCGAATGAAATGATTCAAATTTTTGTTCTACAATTCAAATGAATGCCTCAGCCGAAATAAAACGTAATAATGAGAACAACTATCCAAAGATTTTTTTATTTAATTACCATCTAATCACCCTGTATTTATAACACAAATGCCTTCCAAGTGGTCACATTCATGCATTGAAAACAAAATAACCCATGATCTTTTTTCTAATTTTCAGTTAATGGTGTCGTACAATCGGAGATCGGTGCATCATTGGAATAAATGTTAAAATTCACTTTTGATTCTTTGCGATGTGATGAATAAATATAAATGCGAAATAAAAATCGCATCGCAAGTCTTCAATTGTGCGCAAAATAATTCAAAATAATTCATTACCGATTTTCTGATTGTGAAAATCGCATCGCAATTTGTTTTGAAAGGAAATGTGACAACGATTTCTACCAAATCCCGATTGCATTGTTGATTTAAAATGAAATGGACCGTTTAATACTATCTCCGAAAATGC
Organism: Pinus albicaulis; assembly: GCA_034641835.2. Classification (NCBI taxonomy): domain Eukaryota; kingdom Viridiplantae; phylum Streptophyta; class Pinopsida; order Pinales; family Pinaceae; genus Pinus; species Pinus albicaulis. The sequence continues at coordinate 184,393,955 of CM076581.1, read as the reverse complement.
GATTACAATTTGAGCGCAATCGCATCGGAATTTTTCAACGAAAGGAATGCAATGTTTAACTCTCTTCTTAAACACGATTGCGATAAATCACATCGCATCGGTCATAGATATAAAAATGCAATACTTAATACCAATCCAAAATGCGATTGCGATTGAGCGCGATCGCATCGGAACTTTTCAAAGCAAAAAAAAAACTCTTTAAAAGTACGTCTCCGAATTTCCGATTGTGATTACGGTTCATATTAACATATTATTAAGTATAAAGTCTTTTTAATATGTTCAAATATGTTAAGAGATATTCTAACTTATCAGATCGGAAAGTTTTTTAAAGTTTGTAGACTTTGTGAATAAAATGTGATATGCATCCTTTTATCAATGGATCTTTTATTTCTATTTTAGGGAAAAAGATATATAAAAAGGGGACCTATTTTTAAATGGGATTTATTCAAAAATTTAAAAATGGGGAGGGTTATTGTATAGTGCAACAATTGGCGATTCACTAGAAGAAACAGTTATCTCTGAAAAAATGAAATGAATACTATATTTTTAGTAAGTAAAAATTTCTAAAGATAATGAAAACTTTTCTTAAGATAATTCAAATAAAATCTAACTGTGAAAAATAATAAAAATCACTTACAATTTCTTTGTAATTCTTCAATGATAATTTTTTTTTTGGGTTGTCTTAAGCTTTGATTGGTTGATAAAAATAAAGTAAGTGGATTTTCTCAAGTTTAGCTTATGTAATATACTCTATTATCATAGGTATTGCCTCTGCTGCCAGCAAACATTCATAGTCTCGATAGGGTTACCTTTCAACCATCAACCATTCATTGTCCGATCCAATTAAGATTATGACTCTTTAAAAATAAATTCGTAAGAAATATTCTCTCATATTTTTGTACTTTTATTTATTTTTCTTAATTTAAGAGCCATTGTTCTGGTTTGGTAGCCAGTTAGTAACAATGTCATTCACTAGTTGTAATTAAATTGAACAAGCTGGCTCGTGATGACATCCCTTGTCTTACTTTAATAAGCCATTACCCTGTTTTGGTATGCAGTATTGGTAATGTCAATTTCATTACTTCATATGATCATGGTAAGCAGGCTCGTGAAGAGACCTCTTATCTCCTAAATTTTGTCATAAATTTATTTTAGAATTACCTTCTAAAAAATCAAAATTGAAATGTATGGGGTGCAATAGTTGTATCCTTAAGAATAAATGGATGATAATTCTCAGAGTTTTTTGTTTGCCAAAGCTTGAAAAAGTCTTTACTTTTTAAAGATAACCTTTCTCTACTTAATAAACTTATAATGATTTACATTTTCCTCAAAGTTTCATAATATCATGCAAATGTTTTAAACAAATTTTCAAAGTTTAACATTTTATTTTAAACTATATAAAAATTGTAATCAATTCCCTAAAAATTCTGATTTACTTAAAATAAGTATTTATAACATTCTTTCTAAGAAAATTTTCTAATAGTAAAAAGTGAATCAAAGACTTTTAACAACCTTTATTTACAAAAATAAATATAAAATTTGTAGAAAGGAATATGTACAAGTAAGAAGGGGTTACCTCCTTATGAAAATAATTTCTTTAAGACAAGCCCATTTACAGGAAGAGATTCTCTCTTTCCTGTTAAATCTTGAAGTATGAATGTATATGAGCCTATATTTTCAGCAATCTGAAATGGTCCAAGCCACATCTTCTGAAATTTGGTATGCTTACCTTTTTCTTCATGTTCTTTATCCCATTTCAGAACGAGATCACCAATTGAAAAAAAAATTGAGCCGGTGGAATTTGAATCAAAAGAAGATTTAACAAGCTGTTGATGTTTTTCATGAACACTTTTTTCTTTCTCTCTATCCTCTTCTAATTTTAGGATTTGATCAAATCTCAATTGAATGTATGAGGAAGGATTTTCTTCAATGAATTGCACCAGGGCTAATGATGGAAGAGCTAGATTTGATGGTATCACAACTTCTTTACCATAAAATAAATTGAAAGGTGAAGTTCCAATAGAAGCTTTAAGAGTAATACGATCAGCCCATAATGAAAATATTAAAGACTTGTGCCAATTCTTTTGGATTTGATCAATAGTCCTTTTAATGATTTTGAGGAGATTTTTGTTAGTGGATTCAGCTAAACCATTAACTTGTGGATAATAGTTTGCAGAATATTTTAATTTAAAACCTCTCTTAATTGCAAACTCCATTATACTATTACCATATAAATAAGATGCATTATCAAAGACCAGAGCATTAGGTACACCAAACCTGGCAATGATGAATTGATCGATAAAATCAATAATTGCATCAGAGTTGGCTACCTTTAGCGGAATTGCTTCTAACCATTTTTTGAAGTAATCTGTTGCTATGAGAATGTACTTGTGGTGTTTGGAAGAATGAGGAATTATCTCACCAATAATATCAAGCCCCCATTGCTCGAATGGTTGTTCAATGTTTACTGGTTGCAAAGGAAAAGATGGCTTCCTCTATCTTCCACTAGCAGTTTGGAAAATTTTGCATTTTCTCACATAATCATGTGTATCTTTAAAATGGGTAGGCTAATAATACCCAACATGAATAATTTTCTGGGTTGTGGTATCACCTCCAAAATGAACTCCTCTTGGTTCATTGTGTAATTCCTGCAAAAACTTATTTTCTTCAGTCTTTTCAAGACATCTTAGTAAGATTGAATCATAATTCTTTCCGAATAACACATCATCAATGATTTCATATTTAGTAGCCTTCAATTTTAAAGCACGTTTATTCTTATAGCTAATATTAGAAGGATCATACCCATTTTTCAAGTAAAATATCAGATCAGCATACTGAGATTCAGAATCTGTAACACTTTTTTGACTTACTTGAATAACATTCTCTGGATCTTGATTTTCTGGTATATTATGAGCTCCTGCTAATAATCTGCAAAAACCTTATCCTCTAACAATCTTTGATGGTTTAATTTTAATATAATATTCTTGCAAAGCTATCACCCATTTAGCCCTTGTTTCTCCTACTTCTCTTTGAACTAGTAATTGTCTCACTGCTGAGAAAGGAACAATCACTTTTGTGTGTGTTTTTAAAAGAAAAGGCCTGGAATGATTGATTGACTCAAATACAGCGAAAGCTTGTTTTTCAACATCAGAATAATTCAGCTCAACTCCTTGCAGATTTGAGCTGAAGAAAGAAATGGGTGGTTCGATTTGTTGATCATTGAGTTGTGTTAAAACAATAGCATAAGACATTTTGATTGCCAAAGTATACAAAATAAAATCATTGGAAAAATTGGGAGTATTTAATGCAGGTGCATCAATAATTGCCTTCTTGATTGCATCAAAGGCTTCTTTTTCTTTATAACCCCATTTGAATACCAAAATTTTCCTAATCATATTCTGCATAGGCAAAAAAATTTGAGAAAAATATGGAATGAATATTTTTACAAAATTAATCTGACCTAGAAATGATTGCATGGACTTTTTATTATAAGGTAAAGAAATGTCAGAAATTTCTTTAACTCTGTGAGCATCGATATATATACCATATTTTGACACAACAAACCCTAAGAGTTTTCCTTAATCAAGAGCAAGGAAATATTTCTTTGGGTTTAATGAAATACCAAATCTTCTACATCTTTCAAATATTTGTTTCAGATCTTGTAGATGATTGGATCTCTTCTTTGAATAAACTGCTATGTCATCAAGATAAATAACAACTAATCTATTAATCAGACCCTTAAATGCTATGTCCATGGCTCTCTGGAAAGTAGCTCCTGCATTTACTAAACCAAAAGGCATTTTTTGATAAGCATAGGTTCCCCATTTGGTTCTGAAATTGGTTTTCAACCTATCATCTAGATGTACTAGAATTTTATTATACCGTGAAAATCCATCAAGGAAGGACATAAGTTCAGAACCAGCTACCTTTTGGAGGATTTTCTCCATAGTTGGCAATGGGAAATTGTCTTTTTGACACGCCTTATTTAAATTCCTGAAATCAATACAAATTCTAATATCGCCATTTTTCTTCCTGACAGGTACCATATTGGAAACCCAATTGGAATGCCTTACAGGAAAAAGGATTTTGGCTTTTAGAAGTTTGTTGAGTTCTATTTTGATTTGATCCTCAAGATTTGGATGAATCTTTCTTAATTTCTGCTGAATAGGCTTAACATCAGATAGCATTGGAATTGTGTGTTGAATTATAGAAGTATCATAAGTCTTTAAATCCTCATAATTCCAAGATAAGACATTCTTATATTTACTTAAAAGTTTAATAAAAGTAGATCTTTCTTCTGGAGTTAAATTGAGACCTAGATTAACATTATGAGGTTTAGAATCAGAACCAAGATTCACTAATTCAAACTTCACAGTTGAACTTTGAAGTTTAGCATTAGTAACTTTCCTGAATCTGTCCTTAATATCATAAAGATCCTCAAGTTTAACAACAGATTTAAGAATCGAATTTTCATTATTTCTTGAAGTAATTTGCAGATCATGATCATCTTCATCAATAATTTGTTCATCATATTATTTCTCATAAGTTAAGAAATTCAAAATATCTTGATCATGGTAAAATACTCTCCAGTTAGTCACATTATTTGGGACAGATGAACGAAAAATAAACTCTACTGAAAATCTATCAGGACTGCAATCTTCAGCAGGAAGGAGTTTGGATGCAACATTAGCTAACAAGTCAGCTGATGTGTTTTGATTTCTGGGAATAGAAGAAATATTAAATGCTAGAAATTGAGTGGTAAGATCCTATACTAGGGTTTGATAGTGTTTAAGATGCCCTGAAAGACAATGGATGGTATTCCTTACTTGTCTTATGACAATTTTAGAATCTCCATAAACTTTTAGGTATTTTACATTTAACCCTATGGCCTTATAAAGCCCTTGAATCAAGGCTTATACTCAGCAATATTATTAGTGCACTAAAATTATAATCTACATGATAGCATAGTCTTCTCTCCCTTCGGATCAATTAGGATGCATCCTGCTCCTGCCCCATAATTAGATTTCGATCCATCAAAATATAATGACCAAAATAGATTTATATTTATAGGTTTATCTACAAACGAATCAGAAATATTTACAATTCTGGAAGAATCAAATTGTGAAAAATTTTCAATTTGAGAAACAAAAGTATTTACAAAGAATGGTGATTGTGGTGCAGTAAAATTTCCTAGAAAATACTCGGCAGAATAACCTCCAAGAATATTATTGTTGAAAGCTATAGGTTCATTAGGTTGCTCGAATTTAGTTACAGTGTGCGTCATATGTTTTTTTCATTCGACTTTGATCTGATTAGGTTTCCCTTTGTAGGGAAGCCACATATGTCAATAGTCGGTTGAGATATAACCATTAAGTTTTGTAGACTTGTCCCTACATAAGACCAACGCATAGAATTCTGGAATATCAGCAATTAAAATATCAATTCTTTGGACAATCCTAGGATCAGAAGCTAGTCTAATGGTAATTGAATTAACTTCTCCAATAACTTGAACTTTAGAGCAATCCAATTGTACAATATGAACAACAGACTTCTGAGGTTCAATATTCAACTTAGCACAAATTGAATAAGGCATTGTATTGGAAGAAGCTCCCGAATCAATCAAACAATTATGCAAATTTTTGTTCTAGATTTCATAGGTTAGCAGAAATGGAGGTGTCTGGGAACCCGATCTTTCTCCAATAAGAACAGTGTCGGATGCATCTACTTTTTCTGGTGGCTTACCAGTCCCTTTAGCTTCTTTAGCTGCTACACCACTTGGTAGCGGAGTGATGGGCGTAGCGTTTAACTCTTTTAATAACATCTTTTGTTGATTTTTGAGTTTTTTGAGTTCATGTAATGAGATATTCACTCTAGTATTTTTCATGTCCTCAACAATATTATAATCCATCGGATCTGATACTACCAGAGTTTTGGATGATGATGTGGGAGGATTGAGAGATAATGGTTGATTCTGAGTGGGTAATGAAGAAGTATTTTTCGTAAGAGTTTTGTCTTTGGTACTTGGAGTTGTATTTTTCTTCTTTGGAAAAGTTTGAACAGGTTCCGATGAAGATTTTCTCCTTGTAATTACAGGCATAGCTTATTGTTCCATGTCACTACCTGAATTAGGGAGAATTAAATCCCACATTCCATTTAGTTCAACTTCTTCTTCTCTTTCATCTTCTTCGTCTGATATTAGAGGATTATCTTCTTCTTCTTCATCTTTTGTTTCTTCATTGGAAATTGCATTGGGAGGTTTTGATTCAGTTTGATTTCTCTTGAAATTTCTAAATGGTCTCTTTGTAGAAGTCTCTGCTACCTATTTTTTGATTTCAACCATCTCATTAGAAATGGTTTTAAGAACTTTCTGTAAACCTTCCATGTCATATGGATCTCTTGGTGTTTTCTTCTTGGAATCATATTTAAAAGTGACTTTCTTTGATTTTCTCTCATCAATAGAATTTTTCTTATCAAGAGAAATCATCTGCTTTTCCACTGAAATAGCTTCTTTAATATTTTTGGCTAAAGTTGGCTTTGCAACTCTATCTATGAAAATTGCTACATTTGAAGGTAAAGTGTTAATGTACCATTCACTTCTAACTTTTTCACTAGGTTTAGATGTTGCAGGGATCTTGTTCAAGAGTTTATTAAATCGTGATTTAAAGTCTTTAATGGGTTCCTTTGATTGAGTCTTTAAATTAGAGAGATCATTAATTAGGGTAGCAACAGATCTATCATCTCCATATTTAGTTAAAAATTGTTCTTCAAACATATCCCAACTTGTGATTGAATCTGAAGGTAAAGAAAAGTACCAGGATCCTACTGTTCCTTGCAAAGTATAGGGAAATAATCGAACTACAACATCTTCATTTACTACTTTATTCAAATTTATAGCAAGCATGAAGTTATTGATATGTTCTTCTGCTGACATACCACTATCTGGACTAAAATTTGGGAGCCATTTTTTTGGGATGGTCAGGTAGATCGTGCAAAGGTGCAGCCATATTCACAGCTCCTGGTTTGGTCCATGGTATTTGTGCTAGTTGTGCCATTCTTGTAACGATGGTAGATGAAATAGAACGGATAAATGGTATATTAGTAGTAACTGTTGAAGTACCGGAAGAGACAATTAATGTTTGAGTAGATGTATTTTGAGGAGATGAAGATTGAGCAGATTTAGTTTGAGCAGAGGATGAAGATTGAGCAGATGTAGTTTGAGCAGAGGAGGAAGATTGAGCAGATGTAGATGAGACTACTATAATTTTCTGATTTGGAGCTTGGGAAATAGATGATTGAATATGCGATGAAGAACTAGTACCACTTTCTGTTTCCGGTGGAGTCTTTCTTGTTTTGACCCTACTAGGTATAGGAAATTCTTTTGGGGAAATTCAAAGTTTTTCACTTTGTGATCTAGTAAGAGGTCTGGAAGAAAAAAACTACGAGGAGACACTGCCTTCAGATAATTTTGATTCTTCTAATGATAATGAGAAACCTTGAAGTTTACGGGTCAAGGCCTCAACTTCAGGGGACTGAGGAGTTGGATTATCTAATTGATCTGAAACTTTGGTAGTGGGTGTTTGAAAACTTTTCTCATTTTCTTCTCTTGTGATTTGAGATGTGGAAGAAATTGAAGGTGATGAGGGTGATGTGCTCTTAGAATGGCTTTCGGATTTATATTTATCTGCCATTCATAGCTTATTTCCCTCCTTATAGCGCCAAAAATGTTGAAGCCTTGAAAATCACTGCTTCAAACATTGGGGGATAACCACCCGATCGGGACCTTAAGACAACTCCTTTTCCATTTGGTGTGGTGGATTCGACTGGATTGATAGGACCAGTTTCCTTGTAATTTAAATGGGTTGGTAGTGGAATGATTGGATGGGGGAAATGAGACTAAATGACTGAAATGAAAATACTAACTAATCTAATTTAAATACTGATAAAATAACTCTAAAACTAACCCGGGTATCATATGTGAATACAACTTTAAATTGTTTCAATTAAACAATAACCATGAAAATGTATTACAGCTTAATTGAAATATGCAACAACAAATAAAGATAACTCTGTTTAAGAAATTAAATAGAGTTATATTAACATATTGTATTCATCATTATATAGCACTTGCATGTAATTTTGAAAGATAAATATTTCCAATATACTCAGAAATGATATATATAAAGAAATATTGTGAAACAAAGTACATATAAACGATAGCAAATTTAAAAGAGAATATCATATAGAAAAAGAAACTAACAGTGAATAGATAGAAATACCATATCCATCTTGAGACTTTCAAATGAAATCTGATACTCTAATCCAACAATTCCCATATAAAATCAACTTCAAGGTACAAAAATGAAATTCTTAAAGATAACTTCGCACAGAACCACGAGATGTGATCCTTTATAAAATAATATAGGAGTAAATGGAGTACAGAAATGTAATCTCCAAGTCAAAAATATTACAAATTAAGGACCCTTTTCTAAATGCATGAAAGGGGTTTAAATAGGTACCTAACAAAAAATAACTAAAACTATTCCTATAATCTATCTTAATTAAAAATATCTGAAACAGAAATGCGAGCTCAATGAAAACCAACTCATTGATCATCAGTCGAGGTGGATGTGCGAAGGTGGTAGATATTGAACATATCTTGGAATTTTGTTTGCCAACTCATTTTTTAATGTAAGTGCCCAATGTATGTAGCATCAGAAAATGCAGGAATCATGCAATGAATAGCATTCGAAAGGAATTTGAGGGCCATCTATGGCTGTGTGGCTTGATCAGATAATTCCACATAATATCTCATGAAATTCCTTGAAGTTTGATAATCCGTTGATTTTTTTTTATTATCTCTTCCTTCCACCTGGAATCAACTTCTTCTACTTTAGGTAACTCGCCTGGGGTACAATCTAAGATCAAATTAGCAGTGTACAAGCTGTCATTAATCAACAGTGTTCCATTATTCATTAAACCTTTAGCCCTTGATGTGGCTCTTTCTGATTTCATTAACTGTTGTTCCCATTCCATAAATAAAATTTCCTTGTGTCTCTCTTCAATTCTAGGAAGATTGGCTTTTCTTCCCTGCTCTCTATCCTGCCATGAAAGGAACTCAGAAATTTTATGATCAGCATCATCAATTTCTTGCCTAAGAGTGACTGATTTATTTATCAAAGATGATGTTATTTCACACAAAGGCTCGATTTGTGTCAACTTTAGACAAAATTCATTTAACTGTTGAGATAGAAGTTTGTTTATTTCAAAAGCTTCAGTCATGAATTGAGCTAACTTAGGATAATCCCTGAACTTGTCCAATGCTAATTGGAACATTTTTTCTTATTCAATATTTGAATTTCTCTCACTTTGTAGAATATTTTGTAGCTTCTGTACCTCTTGATTCAACTGTTGTTGCTTTTTCAAGGATTGTTCATCAATATTCTTCTTTTCAAGGCTGAGCTGCTCTTCTAGTTGTTTAGTTCTGAGTTCTGCATCTTGTACCCACTATTCCATCTGAATAATCTTTTGTTGATCTCCTACAACCTGTTCTTCAAAAATAACATTTTGTACATCCTTTTGTTTTACTAGCTGTGTAACTTCGGAAGCTTTATCTATAGTGGCAGCACTATAGGCACCAGAATACTAAGACAATTTGGTGAGATCCTCAGATGGATCCACCTTAGCATTTTTATAAACAATATTTAGAAATACCCCATGTGACACCAATAGGGCATCTTGATCTGTTCTCCTCATTTTTCTTTGTTTTCTCAACACAGCCCTATGTTTGGGACTGTAGAATATATCTAAAATAGGGATTTCTTCTATTTTTAGCATAATTTCTCCTGTGGGGTTTTCAGGAATGATTTCTACATCCTGATCTTTGGGATTATGAACTTGGGGAGTATTTTGCAGTCCTATCTGTTGGGAAAATTGTTGATATTGATTTAACAAATGAGGAGAAACAATAAGTTTAATATCTACTTGTCCTCCAATTTGAGAACCTGCATTATTGTTTGTATCATTCTTGGGTTCCTGTTCAGTGTTTGTGCTTCCTTTCTCAATATGTACATGGGAATCAGTACCCATGCTCTCTTTTCCTGTTTGAACTAAAGGCTTCTATGTATCTTTTTGAGTAGTTGTTTCTGTCTTGGTAGTGTCAGATTTGCTGTTGTCATCCTTTTTTCCTAGAATGGGATCAGTTCCTGTTATCTCTTTACCAGAAGTATTTCATGTTTCTTTCCGTTGTGATGCTTTCTCCTATGTGGGAGCTCTCAACTGATCAAGAGGCACTTTAAGTAACCTCTGACTTCTAAACAACAAAAACTTTTTTCATGTCCTCGGCTTGCAACTTGGACTTGGTTGAATAAAAAACTTGGGATATATCATCCACAGACACAAATAAATCATCAAAAAATTTTGGTTCATGTTCGAACCGGGCAATCGAAACAGAGGTAGTAAAATCATATGCCACTTTGCTTGGGTCGTATTTCTTTCCATGAATCGTTGAAAGTTTAAGATTAGAAATATTACCAACCTCTTTCTCAGCATGAGCGAAACTGTTAAGAGTATATTCACCACACATAAAAGGAAATGTAGGCCACATAAGCTTTTTATTGCTTTTCAAAATTCTAAACATTCCTTGTACTGTCAGTTGATAAGATATCTTCTGAGGTAACATCTTGTCTGGAACATATAGAGGAAGGATATGTGGCTCAAAAATGCTCCCAAAAATTCTGATATAAGTGAATTACTCTTCTGCGAACTAATCTCCAATAGAGAATAAATCATTCTTGGCTTTATTGGAAAGTCTAGGAGGGAAATGGCCAAAAATGATTTGGTAAATTGGAAGGAGAAAACCATGGCAAAATCTGTAAATATGATGTTTGAAATGTTCCTTCCATAAGAATTTTTGATACACATGAATAGGGATAGGTTCCTTTGGAGTCCATTTCCAACCTAGCATTGTGAATTCAGAATTAAAACAAAGGGCGTCTAAGATATAAGCAAAAAAATGGAAAGGGGTGGAATTCCCTGAATTATTGTCTTTTCAGTACTCGAGAATTCGATTGGCTATCTTATCAGACAAAATGACAACCCAATCCATAATTTCAGAACTAGCAATAGAATGAATTAACGGGACCATTTGAATAGAAAACCTAGTAGAGTTATCGTTTCCAAACAACCTACACATCATCGTTGCGGCATAACAATATGGAGGCAAGAGAGACTCCATAGAGTACATACCTGATGCCTCCTGCTTATGCTTCTCAGGGTTATTTCTCCATTCTTTAATTGGCTCTGTCTGGTTTGGATGTTCTTCAGCATATTCCTTGAGGAAGTATTTGTTGTAAATATTTTGTGGGTTGGGGAGATGGTACTTTTCTTTAATATCTTCTACGCTGAATGACCCAAACACTGATTCAGAAGCAGACACAAAAGTCATGTTTTGAATGGTCACATTTTCAATGACCCATCTGATAACATCATAGTAGGGAAAAATGTTTATCCCGGGCAGCTATTTGGTGTAAAAATGAATTTTCCAATGCACTGAGTTTAGTTTTAGAGTCAAAGTCTAAATCTTCTTCATCGGGAACATTTGCTTTAGGCACAATAACCTTAGGTTTCTCTTTTTCAATCAAATTGTATACATTCTCCCATGTCATCTTTCCCAGTCCTTTACAGGAGGTGTCAAGGACTGGGAAAGATGACATGGGAGAATGTATACAATTTGATTGGAAGGAGTTAAATTGCGATTGAGCGCGATCACATCAAAACTTTTCAAAACAAAAACAACTCTTTAAAAGTACTTCTCCGAATTTCTGATTGCGATTACTGTTCATATTAACATATTATTAAGTATAAAGTCTTTTTAATATGTTCAAATATGTTAAAATATCTTCTAACTTATCGGATCGGAAATTTTTTTAAAGTTTGTATACTTTGTGAATAAAATGTGATATGCATCTTTTTATCCATGGATATTTTATTTCTATTTTAGGGAAAAATATATATGAAAATGGGACCTATTTTTAAATGGGATTTATTCAAAAATTTAAAAATGGGGAGGTTTGTTGTACAGTACAACATAGGGGTATAATAATAAAAATAAGGGGGTTACACTAAAAACAATAAGGGACTATACTAGTAATATAGGGACCTAACATAAAAACATGAAGAAAGCTACACTAGATTGGGAAAAAGACAAAAAATTAAAGGAGGAGGAGGAAATAAGGAAGGTAAACGAGGAATTATATTTTCTTGAAATACTGGAGGGAGTAGGATATTCCAACATTGATTCAAGGGACAGAATAAGGGATATGGAAGCAACTCAAAAGAAAATTATGCTAGAAAGAGAAGAAAGTTGGCTCTTGAAAAGTAGGGCCATCTAGCTTCCAGCCAGAGATGAAAATACTAAGTTGTTCTAGAACTATGCTAAAGGAAGGAAAAAAATAAATACCATATGGGAACTGCGGATGGAGAATGGTGGTATGGCTCGATATTTTGAAGAACTTTCCTCCCTATGAGTTAATCACTTTAAAACTCTATTCAGAGCCCCAGCGGAGGCATCCATTGTTGAAGTAATTAGGGTGGCTCAGCTATTCCCTAGTTATATTGATGAGGAAGGAAATAAAAACATTATGGAGCCTGTTACAAAAGAGGAAGTGGAAGGAATCTTAAAATCAATGCGGAAGGATAAAATTCCAGGACCTGATGGATGGACGGTGCATTTATTTCAACATTTCTTTGAATTTCTGGGGGAGGATCTTCTAGAGGTGGTGGAAAAGTCTCATAGTACACACTCCATTTATCAGCCTTTCAATGCTACCTTCTTATCTCTCATCCGAAAAAATAACATCCAGTTTCCTTTGATGACTTCCGACCCATATCTATTTGTACTTGTATCTACAAGATCATTTCAAAAGTGATTTCCTCCCACATGAAACCTTTCCTCTCTAAAAATATTTCCTTGGAACACTTTGGTTTCTTGAAGGGAAATAAAATACATGAGGTTGTTGGGGTCACCCAATAAACCTTCCATAGTCTAAAAAGAAGCAATAAAAAAGGAGCCATTGTCAAAATTGACTCTTCAAAGGCCTATGACAGAATTAGCTGGATGTACTTGAGGATTTTAATATCCCACCTTGGCTTCAGAATTGATTTCGTAAATTGGGTGATGGGCTGCATCTCTTCATCTAGTATAGCAATTTTGATAAATGGGGTAGCAACAAAATTATTTAATCCATAAATGGGTCTCCATCAAGGATGTCCACTCTCCCTCCTTCTCTTTGTATTAGCAGTGGAGGGTCTAAGCCTGATGATACATGAAGCAAAGAGACGATGGGAGTTAAAAGGTATTCAAGTGGCAGTGAATTTATTTGTTACTCATCTACTCTTTTTTAATGATATTTTGCTCTTCAACAACGAAATTTTGGAAGACTATCATTTCCCTCAGGAGTTGTTGGATATTTTTCTAAAAGCTACTGGCCTTAGCATAAACTGCCAAAAATCCACCCTGGCAACGACATGTCTCTCTAGAGCTGAAGTGGGTAGAATCAAAGAGGTGCTTCATTTTGAATTTAAAACTCTTCCAGACACATTTAGGTATTCGGGGTTCTTTCTTAAGCCAAACTCATATCTCATTCAGGACTAGAAATGGCTAATTGCAAATATTGAGGCAAGAATGAAGCATTGGAGCCTGAAATGGTTATCTCAAGTTGGAAGAATTGTGATGATAAAATATGTTGCTATGGCCATTCTGGTGTAGTGGGTTGGCCTTTCTTGGGTCCCAAAAATCATCCTATCCTCTATAAATAAAGTGTGCAATACATTCTTATGGGCTGGATCTAAGGTGGAAGATGTAACGCCTTGGGTGGCTTGGGAGAAAATAGTAAGGCCGAAAGTCTGGGGAGGTGTTGAGGCCTTCCAATTCGTTGCAAAAGCATGGGGGATGACCACCTGGTCCAGACCTTAGAGAAGCTCCTTTTCTGTTTGAAATGGTGCTTCGACTAGTTTAACTAGGTCCAGTTACCTTCTCTCAATCTCCATTAGCTTAAAATATGACTTTTATCTATCAATGGGAAAGATACATCAGATCATTCCTCTTGTAGATCAGACAATAAAGTGATTCTTAAGCTAATTTCGGCTTAACCAGGCCACAACTAAAGTTTTTCCTCTTTGAGAAGAGCACTTTTTAAGAATGTAGAATTTAATCGAAATGCAATATTATTCTAAGGTGCAAGAAAAAGAAACTATTTTAATCATATCTCAATTAGGCATATATAGATCTATCCCAACTAAGAGAAAGATGTTTTAAATAATTGAGATTTAAATATGTTTGTTTTAAATAAATATCAAGCTAACGAGGTATTTCAATTAACTGACATTGTTAGTACCAAACACATTCTATCTAGAGACCTCTTAACTGAAATAATCAATCAACGACACTCAGGAAGTAGTTTTCAAAATGATATTGATTTTTTATTCAATAAATTAAATAGTTAAGAAATAACATGCGGAAATAGTTCACAACATATCACTATTCAAAAAATTAGTTTTATAAGACATATTTCTAAGTAAATAGTTACTCATAAATCAAAATTCAACCCATAAGAGTAGAGAAACATAATAACATAAATTGAGGCAAATTACTCATACTGACAAAAGTGCACAAGTATGCGAGTGAATTGACACATTCATGTTATCATAAAATGAAACCAACATTTAAAATAATAGTATTATAAATATCAATTTATTAAGTCTGTTTCTCTAACTTCGGTCTCTAACAATCTTTTACAATGCCTGAACTTCTTCTTTCAAAATCAGAGCTACAATAGTGCAAGACTCTATTCATTAAATATAACTCAGAATGTAAAAGAAAAACCTCAATAAGATCCAGATCTAACATTCCTCTCCTCTCACCCTACACCTCTAAATCCTCTAGACAATAGTGCCATCAAGAATTCCAAAATTGCAGAGGAGAGAAGCCCCTAATACATTTTGCAATCTGCTATTTATAATATTTACAAAATGATTTCTTCATAAGAAAGTTTGTTTGAAGAGTGGTTTTTCTCAATCAATCTTCATTTGTTCAAAAATATTATTCAATTGCTAGAGCCTTCTCGTTTATTGAAACCTTCTTCTTCTCATCTCTTCAACTGTTTCCCTACAAAAACAAATAGAAAAATAAAATTAAAATGCAAAAATAAAATCAAAATATCAAATCTAGAAAAACAATTCAATTAAAACTTAATTAAACAAATAATTCAAAATTAAATATAAGATTTTTATTGATTCCTGTGATGATATAATTGGCCCAAGGATATCATTGACGAATGGATCTACATTTAGAAGAAGTTGTGGGCAAATTAAAATGCAGAAAATAAAACTCAGAAAATTTATTTTGTTAAAAATTCTATGTATGATCTTCTGCTGAATTTTACACATAATAAATGATCAAATATGGAAATGAAACAACTTCAAAAATGTTCTCCATGATTTTATCTATCTAATGAGCTATCTTGGGCCTCATTTGGCCAAGTAAAACTTAATTTATGAGCTTCCAAAGTTTGTATATTAAAATTGACAAAATTCTGGAATTTTTGTTGGTTGGGCTAAAAATCAAAATTTTTTAAGTAAATTCTAATCCTAAATTAGATTACAATATTTAATTAATTAATACTAATTAATTGCAATTATATTATTAATCTAATTTAGTTATAATCTAATTATAAATTAAGTTATAATTATCTATTAATTAATTATAGTTACATTATTAATTTTAATTAATAAAGAGTAATTGAAAATAAAATTAAACTAATTAAAAAGAAATGATTTATTGATTAATTAAAATATTAAAATATTATATTAATATTATAATTTAAATTATATTAAAATTATCATAAAATATTATAATTAAAATATAATATTAATTATGATATTATATAATATAATATATTTTTAATTAATAATTCAAACAATACACACCAAGTGAGAGAGGGAGGAGGAACGGAGTGAGAGATTAAATATAGGGATAAGGAAAGGTGAGTGGAGGGAAGAGTTAAGTGGAGGAATATGGTGGAGGGTGAGGTGAGGATGACATGAGGTGGAGTTATGGGAGTCATAAGGAGGATTAGAAAACCTTATATTAAAAAAACTTAACCCGTCGCATAAAACTAAAAATCCCACATCGCAATTCTTAAAAGATGAGCGTGAAGTATTTAAGCGAAATTGCGATATTGCGATTTCACAATTTCTTAATCGCAAATTATTTCGGATCACAATTTTTTAGATCGAGATTTTGGAAGGAATGATGTGAAGTGGGGCCCACATGGATTAACCATCCTACAATTTATACTATAGCCATTTTGCAATTTTGGAGTTTTGGGTTTGACATTTTGTTTTAAAATAACGAGTTGGAGTATATTACCAATATCCCGAAACGTATTTTCCTCTATTGTTTAATTTAGATGGGTCCTTTTGTAGGACCATTAGTGAAAAATGAAAAATTAGTAAAAATTAACTAAAATTTAATTTTTATAATAAAGACTATTTTAACTACGAAAATTGAAATACTGGTAGATTTTATACATTTTTTAGCCTAAGTGAGAAAACGATCAAAACTTCGAAGGAGTTTCATTTACAAACCGATTGACCAAATGAAGAGAAACATGTATCGTTGGAAAGCTTATGAAAAATAAGATTCAATGAAAGAATCAAAATAGAAATCCGTTAAAAACAAAATAGTGACAAAATTATAATATAATTGACTTGATCAAAATTCTAAAAGGTGTTTAGTAAAAAAATTTGCAGAAAGGGTCCCCATTATTTGAAGTATATAAGTCAAAAAATGGGGGGGTTGTAGTTTACCACAATAGTGGCGACATGTGGGGGAAGAACCAGTTATCTCAGATGATTAAATATAATGAACTTAAATTTACCCAAAGGTTAAAAATAGTGGAAATCACAAAATCGTCTAACACTAAAATATTTCCATAGATCCCACACGAATAGATTAAGAAATATAAGTTTATAAAGATAAGTACTTAAAACAGACTCAAGTAAAAGTGATGAATCCAAATTTGGGGAAATTTGTTTTTTTAATTTTCCTCATGTGAAAAATAGAAGAAGGTAGAGATTGGAGTTTTTCATAAAGCATATATCCAATTTGTGATTGTCTCTAACATCGCTTCGCTACCAGTGAGCCTAAACAGTACCTCGACGAAGTTGTCTTTTATGTCATCCAAGCCTAGTCCCACTGCCAACGAGCGTCCATAGCCCCTATGGGTTTACTTGTATTTCCCATGCTTCCTCTTTGTATCACTCTTTTGATAAGAACATTTGCAAGATTTTAGTTTATGATGTATTTGAGTGAAAGAGGTGAGATGACAAATAGAGATTTTATGTTTAATGGACATAGTACTTTCATAATGTTTGCTCCAAATTCTTTCTCTGAAACTATCAATCAGATGCTTTTATGTGGAGGGATGAGAGGGATTCATTGAATTAAACTAAAATCAATTCTTTCCTTGAAAAAGTAAGCTCAATCACTTAGAAAGGATGTGTGTTCCTCCATGGAAAATATTTTAAAGCAAGATGGGTTTATTGTTCCATAAAGATATGCCTTCAATGATAAATGAAATTCACTTAAATGGATAGAGTAAAAGATTTCCCATGTATGTCAACCACTGTAAGGTAAGAAAAATTCCTTTCACATAAATCATGACAATGTCACCAAAATGAAATAGAAACTGAAAACAAAAGGAAAATAATACTAAAGTAAGAAAAGAAATCAACAAAATAAAAAATGAAGAAAGAAAAAATTGAAAGAAAAACAAAATTTAAAAGCTAAAGTCTTACAAGATCGCTTGTATGAATTTCTCAACAAAGTTTTATAAAATAAAATAAGCATATGTACATACATTCCTATGTTGAGATAAATTTTTATCTTGCAGAAGTACATAAAAATGAGGCTCTCAAAATGTAGAATGTGAATAGCATCAATGATAGATAATATGCTGAATGAGAAGTTTACGTTTGTTGCAAATTTTCTTCTCCAATACAAAACCTGCATAAAATCATCTTAACTATTTTCTAATAAAATTAATGCTTAAAGAAACAGACTAGAGGTTCAAAAACTCCCGAGTCTAGCTGATTCGATGAGGATCATTACTGCTTCTCTCAAGAATCTCATAGGGAAAACTAAAATGAACTTCAAAAACTGATCTGGTAGAGGTGTAAAAGGTTTATGAAGACCTGAAAATAGAGTTCGAGATTCGCAAAAACTAAAACAAAAATATGAAGAAATGAAAATAAATAAAAGTGGGCACATGAAACTTACTATTGGAGAATTGCATTTAAACTTACCTGAGAAAAATGATTTTCTTTAATGCAAGTTAACTTCTTTCTTTAATTATAATTAATAGCATGAAGAAGTTTTATTGACCCAAAATCATTATTTATTAAATCTAAATTAAAACAAGCAGTTAACTAAAAGAAAGAAATGTTTCATGTTCAAGGAATCAGAAATAAATCGAATCCATAAAAAATGAGGGTGAAGATATGCTTCGTTATGAATTGAAAATATGAATGTTCTTTTTATTCTTCCATTTTTAATTTATATAAGCCCCAACGTATTGAAATTGATTCAAAATACCGAATAATGTAACAATATATAAAGAGGATTTTGAATCTTTATATGATCATTATGGAGAAAAATTTAGAATAAAAGAAAATTAAAAATATGAATTAATCATCGATACATTATCTTGCTAAATTTTCACATCACGAGATTCTTTGCCATGCATAACCTAAAATCCACGACTTACACTTTTTTCAATATGAAATTAAGATCTTTCCATAATAATTTAAAAAATAATGGTGGAAAGCCGAATATCGAAGTTTATCGCATCAAAAGATCTTGAAGACAAAGCTTCAGTTAAGTTTAACAATGCAATGTAATTACTGTCATGGCAATGTCATGAGATGAGCATGTGTGATGGGAAATTGCGAAGAGATGAATGCGATATCGAAGAATAATCATATCGGAAGATTAAATCTTGTGAATGAAATGAAATGCCGACATAATTGTTGAAATAATGAAAATGTGGTAGATGAATGATGCAACATGACTGCAAATATCAGAGTATATGCGTGAAAATTTGGTCTTGCGGCCCACACAAACGGTGACCAATCACGCACATTTACACTGCGCATCTTTTATAATTTACCTTCCCACACATTTCAAAACTTAACTCTTTTTCAATTTTGCAATTTTGCGGTTTCCTAATTCATAGCGAACTCCACATCGCTCATTGGAACTTTTATCGTTCGACATATTACTTATCTCATGCGATATGAGATATGTGTATCATCACATCACAATCTCTTTACCTTGTCATAATATAACTTACTAGGTGAGGTTTTAACAATAACCACTAAAATTACCGATATGCGAACCTTGCTGGGTGTGATTTAAACTCCACCTCTAATCCCACTCAGATCTAGCGGTCCCCATTGTTCCCTTACTCTTCTGCTTCACATTGCAATTAAAACAATTTATTATGTGTTGATACGCTAATGTGCGATGAAGAATGGACCCAATATCTTATTATATGAATTTTAATTTCATATCGGATCCAGGACATCAGAACTTTTAGATATATTCCTCAAAAAAAATTTCAATTTATAAACGGATGTGATATCCATATATAAAGAGGATTTAAATGTCATGTTGGGTCCGGATTATATGAACATCACAATTTTGGCGAAGTAATTTTATCGAAAAATGAGCGAGAGTATTGAAATTGATTCAGAAGATATGCATCGAAGGTTTCCTATTGGAAATTTTTAAGGGCTACCTCTGATCAAATTTTGTGATACATAGAATGTGATATAAGACGAAGAGATCATCAGAAATTCGAGGGAATAAGAATATCAGGAGGTTGGATATATTTAGATTATGCTCATTTTAGAGCCTCCGATATGCGATTTGCAATATATAATGAGCCATATGCGGGGTCGATGATTTCTTTTAAAGTATTCAATTCAATAAGAAAGTGAGTGATTTAACTTTTCTTTATATTAAATAACCCTTTAATAATTAAATGTCGTTATTTTTTTTATTGGAAATTAATTTTATAAGAACTTTCTTATAAAGAGAATTGTGAAATAAGATGATCTTATATGATTATTCTAACAATTTATTAAGACTTCTCAAGATTTCAATATAAGTAAAATTTAGATATCCTTCAAATTCAAATGAAATAATAAATAGTTTCTTGAACATGTTGCAGATTTTTGGAAACAAGGGTTGGTTGCTTGCTTATCTCAGATCTACATAATTAAGTTAATGAAGATCTGGAAGAATTTTGATTGTAAGTTTACCTCATGAGTCTTCAAGTTCTCCCAATTTTTCTCAAAATTTCCATATGTTCAACATCACCTACTTAATTTAATATGAAATGTTAAGTAATGAATTTTTTGAAATTGCATCCTTTTCAAAATTACATGAGAAGATAAGAGTGGTAAAAATAAGTTCTTAGAATTACTTGTGGTTAAGCGATATAAAATTCTTGGAAGTTCTTCATGTATGATCAATGTTATGGATTTCGAAAACCAATAAAATTGAAGGCTTGACAGATAAGTATGATCAAATAATTCAAGAGCTTCTAAAATGCTCTAGGTTTCTTTTCTATAATTGAAATAGGATGTCCAAAATAAATTTGATTCATTACTTGTTTTATTGAAAATCCAAAATAATGAAACAAATCCAAACAGAAAAGAAAATTAATCTATTTCTATTTATAACTCAATGAAGGAAACATGACTAGGTATAGTCATACTTCCAATGTAACCATGTAAGCATTTTAATTCCTACATGTATGTACATGTCAAACATTAGTAAAATTGAAAATACAATTAAACTACAAAAAATAAATCTATAATAAGAATGTATCTTTATTGTTAGTAGATTATTCACCGTTACCTTCTCTTGAAATGTCCTTTCCAACTAAATTTCAATTGGATCATAGAAATCTAGATGGATTTTTGTTATTGAGTCGGAGAGGTTTAAAAGAGAAGATGACAAGCCAAGTTGTAGAAAAGGTCTTTCAGAAACAATGGCCAATGTGATTTTGTTAGTGGTATGTATAAGTGCTAAATTATTAACAATATTCCATGAAGGAGAACTTTCCAAATGTCTTTCAAATTGATTAATAAAAAATGGATGGAAGTCCAATAAATCCAACAAAAGATTATTATTTGAATTAGGTTGATGGTCATAAAGTGAAAATACACTCTCTTTTTGGAACTGCTCTTGAAAAGTAAGAAGTAATTGATAAGGAATGAACATCAATTGAAATTGGAACTTTAATAACTTTTGAAGTTCACAATTATAATTCGAATCTTTATTTTTCCCTTGAGGTAATGCATCAATTGAGTATTCAATATTAAGCTAATCAATATGACAGCACAAAGTATTTAAAAATCTAGGACTATAAACAAAAGATAAATTTTAAGTTAAAAATAAATGTTGAAATAATAACAAAATTAAATGATAGTTTACAATAGTGTTACAATTATTGTTACAACACAATTGGGAGTGACTTAAAGTAATTTCCTCTTCACAAGAATTGGGCAGAATAATGTAATTATAATTATTGTTGATACCCACTTGTGAATTAGATATAAATATATGACTCTGAGTAGGAATGTGAGCTTGATCATCATATAAATCATAGATTGGAATGGTTTCTTGAATGCTGAAATCATAAGTTTGAAAATAAGAACTATTTGGAACAATTTCTAAATTAGTTTGTTCTTCATTTTCACATGTGATTAGACTTTGATCATGAGGGTTCAATTGTAAATAAGACAAATCAATATCCTCAATGTCAAAGTAATTATCATAAATGACCTCAAGACATTCATTATAATTCCCTTCGATCTTATTCAATGTATCAAAACAAGAAGGAATATTAAGCTCATGCTCATTAATGTCAGAAGAATGATCATTAATTAAGTCTCTGTCCTGATAAATACTAATCGAAAATTCATTTAGATCGACCTCTCTATTTTCTGAAATATCTTTGATGTGAAGAGAGGATAAATTACTATTAGAAAAATTATCAGGATAAAGAGAAAAATATGAATCCGAAACAATGCATTTGAAAATATCTCTATTTGGAAACTCTTGTGCATTTTCTTCATCACAAATTTCAGATTTAAGATCATTTACTTGGGTAATTGTGCTTTCTTGAAGAATATTGCTTGGTTGACCAGAATTTGGAATTTTATCATCATGAAAGAATTCAGAAATTTGTATAGAAGATTGCATTTTATTGGAAACTTTAATCGCTGCTGGTACTTGCTGGATTATGATCTGATTTTCACATTTCAAAGCGATATATTCTTCAATATTACTGCTAATATTTTCTTGCAATTGATCAGTGAAATTTTCCAAGCTTCATGATTGAAATTCATTGACATGTAAAGGTGAACCTTGATCTTTCTCAATATTGTAAGAAATGTGTGGAAATTGAAGGAATTTATTATAAAAAATAGAGGCCATTTCATTTTTTTGTATCTCCATATTGGAATTTTTACTTACATCAATGAAATTAGGAGGATATTGATCAAAGCTTGAATTAATTTCACATTGATTATGAATTGAAGGAAGAGAGAAAATATGTTCAAACAAATCTAATAATTCTTTTCTCAAAGGTTTATTTTTAGTTTTAAATTTTAAACAATTTAAATGAAACCTAACGGTAAAATCAATTAATGACTCACCTTCAAACCTTTGTAGATCTTCAAAATTGTCACATACTTGTTCGTAGATATATCCATCAAATTTACAAAGGAATATTGTAATAAATTGTTCCCAATTGTGGATTGAGGCAACTAGAAGTGATTTACACCAGTTTCTGGCTTTTGCTAAGAATGTAAGAGTAAAAATCTTAATCCTGTATAAAATAATTTCATCAATTTCATGAAAAGTAGAATTTGAAAATTTTTGAATGAATTGTAAAGCATGATTAAATGCGAAAGTATTCCTCTTACCATTAAACTTTACCTGAGAGAAGTGTCTTACTATTTCTGGTGGAGTACTGGAAGATGCTCGTCTAGAAATACAACTCCAAATTGGAAGTTTTAAAGGAGCCATTGTAATAAAAATAAAATATTAAAATACAAAGGCTTCAAAGGAAAACAAGTCTCAGGCCCTCCTTCTAGCGCCAAAATATTGAGGCCTCGAAATTCATTGCAACAACATGAGGGATGACCACCCGGTCTGGACCTTAAAGAAGTTCCTTTTCCATTTGAAATGGTGGCTCCGAATGGTTTAGCTAGGTCCAGTTACCTTCTCTCAATCTCCATTAGCTTAAAATATGATTGTTATCTATCAATGGGAAAGAGACATCAGATCATTTCTCTTGTACATCGGACAAGAAAGTGATCCTTAAGATAATTTGGGCTTAGCCAAACCACAACCAAAGTTTTTCCTCTTTGAGAAGAAAACCTTTTAGGAATGTAGAATTTAATCTAAATGCAATATTATTCTAAGGTGCAAGAAAAATAAACTATTTTAATCCTATCTCAATTAGGCAGATATAGATCTATCCCAACTAAGAGCAAGATGTTTTAAATAATTGAGATTTTTTTTTTTTTTTTAAATGAATATCAAGATAACAAAGTAGTTCAATTAACTGACATTGTGAATACAAAACACATTCTATATAGAGACCTCTTAATTGAAATAATCAATCAAAAAAACTCAAGAAATAGTTCTCAAAATGATATTGATTATTTAATCAGTAACCTAAATAATTACACAATAACATCCGGAAATAGTTCACAACATATCACTATTCAATAAATCAGTTTTATAAGACATATTTCTGAGTAAATAGTTACTCAGAGATCAAAATTCAACCCATAAGAGTAGAGACAAATAATAACATAAATTTAGGCAAATTACTCATACTGACAGAAGTGCACAAGTATGCGACTAAATTGACACAGTCCTGTTATCATAAAATGAAACCAGCATTCAAAATAATAGTATTATAAATACCAATTTATTAAGTCCGTTTCTCCAAATCCATTCTCTAACAGTCTTTTACAATGCCTAAACTTCTTCTTTCAAAATTAGAGCTACAATAGTGCAAGACTCTATTCATTATACATAACTTAGAATGTAAAGGAAAAACCTCAAGAATCTCTAGATTTGAGATTCCTCTGCTCTCACCCTACACCTCTAAATCGTCTAGACAATAGTTCCATTAATAATTTCAGAATTGCAGAGGAGAGAAACCCCTAATACATTTTGCAATCTGCTACTTATAATACTTACAAAAGGATTTTTTCATAAGAAAGTTTGTTTGAAGAATGATTTTTCTCAATCAATCTTGATTGATTCTAAAATATTATTCAATTTTTGGGGCCTTTTGATTGATTGATATCTTCTTCTTCTCATCTCTTCAATTTTTTTCCTGCAAAAACAAATCAAAAAACAAAATTAAAATGCAGAAATAAAATCAAAATATCAAATCTAGAAAATAAATCCAATTAAAACTTAATTAAATAAATAATTGAAAATAAAATATAAGATTTTTATTGATGCTTATGATGATTTAATTGGCCCAAGGATATCATTGACGAATGGATCTTAATTTAGAAGAAGTTGTGGGTAAATTAAAATGCAGAAAATAAAACTCAGAAAAGTTATTTTGTTAAAAATTAAGAGCATGGTCTTCTGCTGAATTTTATACCCAATAAATTATCAAATTTGGAAATGAAAAAACCTTATAAATGTTCTCCGTGATTTTATCTATCTAATGATCCATCCTGGGCCTCATTTGGCCAAGTAAAACTTCATTTATGAGCTTCCAAAGTTTGTATATTAAAATTGACAGAATTCTGGATTTTTCTTGCTCAGGCTAGAAATCAGAAATTTTTAATTAAATTCTAATCCTAAATTAGATTACAATATTTAATTAATTATTAATAATTAATTGCAATTATATTATTAATGTAATTTAGTTATAATCTAATTCTAAATTTATTTATAATTATCTATTAATAAATTATAATTACATTATTAATTTTAATTAATAAAGACTAATTGAAAATAAAATTAAACTAATTAAAAAAATGATTTATTGATTAATTAAAATATTAAGATATTATATTAATATTATAATTTGAATTATATTGAAATTATAATAAAAATTGTAATTAAAATATAATATTAATTATAATATTATATAATATAATATATTTTTAATTAATAATTTAAACAATACACACCATGTGAGAGAGAGAGGAGGAATGGAGTGAGAGATTAAATGATGGGATAAGGAGATTTGAGCGGAGGGAAGAGTTAAGTGGAGGAATAAGGTGGAGGGTGAGGTGAGGATGACGTGAGGTGGAGGTATGGGAGTCATAAGGAGGATGACAAAACCTTATATTTAAAAACTTAACCCATTGCATAAAACTGAAAATCGCACATCGAAATTCTTAAAAGATGAGCTTGAAGTATTTAAGTGAAATTGCGATATTGCGATTTCGCAAATTTGCAATCGCAAATTATTTCGGATCGTGATTTTTTTTATTGGGATTTTGGAAGGAATGATGTGAACTGGGGCCCAAATGGATTAACCATCCTATAATTTAGATTATAGCCACTTTGCAATTTTGGAGTTTTGGGTTCGACAATTTGTTTTAAAATAACAAGTTGGAGTATATTACCAATATCCTGAAATGTATTTTCCTCTATTGTTTAATTTGGCTGGGTTATTTTGTAAGAGCATTAGTGAAAAATGAAAAATTAACTAAAATTAACTAAAATTTAATTTTTACAATGAAGACTATTTTAACTATGAAAATTGAAATATCGGTACATTTTATACATTTTTTACCCCAAGTGAGAAAATGATCAAAACATCAAAGGAGTTCCATTTACAAACCGGTTGACCAAATGAAGCGAAGCAAGTATCGTTGGAGAGCTTATGACAAATAAGATTCAATGAAATAATCAAAATGGAAATTCGATAAAAATAAAATAGTGACAAAATTACAAAATAATTGACTTGATCAAAATCCTAAAAGGTGTTTAGTCAAAAATTTTGCAGAAAGGGTCCCCATTATTTGAAGTATATAAGTATAAAAATGAGGGGGGTGTGTTTTACCACAACATGAGATTGGGGCATAAAAGAACTTCCCGCTTTATCGAAGTCTCTAAGAGCTAAATTAGCCTAGAGACTCATCACTCCTGAAAATCTTTGGACGTTTGTTACAAAAATAAAATATATTGACACAATGCTAATTTAGGACTGGTTGAGATTGCCTCAAAAAAATTCAAAGAATTCATCAATAGTATGGAACTAAACTATAGCCTTGGTCTATATAATTGAACAGGGGCTAGCATGGCATGTGGGGGATGGCTCTCTAGTTAGGTTGGGATGTGATCCATGGGTGGGCTTCTCCGAGAGATATGCCTTATCAAGAGATCTATTTGGTCAATTGTACTAAAGGGGTTTCAACACTCTGAGCCAGATAGAAAATAATGAAAGATCAACAATGTGGAGACAAGCTTGATTGATAGGGGATGAACTCCAACTTGAGAATAGATGGTTGGAGGAATGGCAGGGCTTCATATTGGATCTTCAGAACTCCAACATAAGGATCCAACATAAAAGAGATGAGCTCAAGTGGGTCCATTCCCCGTCAGAGATGTACTCTCCAAATTTTGGTTTTAATTATCTCATGTCTCGAAAAGGTTGGTGGGAGCCGGAGTGGTGGTACAAGCCCCTATGGGAGCTGAAATGGCTGGCTAAAACAATATTTTTTTTCTGGTGCATTCTCTAGAGAAAATTTCCTACTTGGGACTTTCTCTAACGCGGGGGAAAGATCGGTCCCGGATGGTGCTCACTATGCAAGGATATTCTCGAATCAATTCAACATATTTTCCTCACATGTCCTTTTAATATCAGTCTTTTGAATGAGTCTCTGAGGCTTCTCAGAATCCCACATCGATGGGAAGGTCAAGATGTGTAGGAAGCCTGGAAAATATGGTGGCAAGAAGCTCCAAATGACAGGGTCAGAAATATCCCCCTTTTGATAGCCCGGGGAACCTGGATAGCAACAAATCATGTTATTTTTAAAGACTCTCTTTTTTCGATTAGTATCATTATGGCGGAAGGGGTCTCCATCAATGATTACATTCCAATCCCTTCCCATCGTCAATAAGGCCGAGTCATCGAACAAGAGAACATAAGGGGGGACATCCCATGGGCCTATTTGGATGGTGCCTCAGACCCTCAAAATAGATGTGGAGCAGGACTTGTCATTCATGTCCCTTCTGGAAAAATTCTTAAAGCATCGACTGGTCTAGGTCAGGGGACTAATAACTTTGCAGAGTTAAAGGCTTTACATCTTCCGTTATGTTGGATTTCCTTCTTGAGAATGAGAGAGGTTCAGATCTTTGGGGATTCTTTAAACATCGTCAAGTGGTTCAATGGGACTCAAAGATGTCTTAATTATATCTTGCTTCCTTTACTTAACAAGGTGTCCCATCGTAATTTTTTTTTTAATGAGATATATATTTGCCACATTTACAGGGAACAGAACCATGAAGTAGATCTCCTATCTAAGGATGGAATTCGACATGATCTGGGGCACTGGATAGCAATTGAGATCAATGGTGGATTGGTTTGTAATATCAAATAGCCTCCCTTTGCCTGATGCTTTTCCCGATGTTGTTGTTTATCTTCCTTGTTTCTTTTCAAATAAGACATTATGATGTAATTTTGCTACTAAAAATACTTGAAAACTCTGTCTTTATTTCAAACTCTTTTCCTCAATGAGAAGGTTCAGGAGACTAGAGTAAACAATCATCTTTCAGGTTTTGGTCTAAAAGATATATGAACTGGATCAGTGCCTACCACCCATTTTTTGGTTTTTTTCAATTACCAAATAGACACAGCCTCTACACACGTCTGTCTCGGGTGTATTTTTCCTAATAAGGAAGCCTCGGGGGTGAAAAAAGACGTTGTAAGCTCACCCTTGCGTGAAAAGGGCTCAGAGAATTGAGGTTCCCCTATTCTTATCAACTGTAACTCTGTTTCCCCCCTTAAAAAGGGGAAATATAGTTCTTTGGAACACATCATGCATATACTATGTAACTCTCTATGACTTAATAGATGGTTCAATTTTTTCTTTGAAAAAAAAAGATATATGTTAACATACAAATAAGAAAAATAACATATTAACAAAACCAAAAAAAAAAATTTCTTAATATTAAAATTTTGTTATATGACTAAAAATTTCTTCTTAATAACATAAATAATTGAAAATCCTCATTTATATAATGAAAATATCATAATGAATTTAATATAAAAAAAATTATATAAATATCATAATAAATTTAATAAAAAAATTAATATCAATCAATTTTTTTTTTATTATTAAAATTTAAAATATAGCTATCAACACAATTATTTTCATAAAATAAAAGTAGCCAATAAATTTTAGTTAAATAGATTCGCAATATCCATGTGCTATGATTAATCCTCGAAAAACAAATCAATGCAATAAATCCATGTAAAGCCATTTCCATATAAATTAGTTTTCGTTTTAGCCTTTATATCGATGTCTTTTACGGTTGAGTTTTTTGAAAAGGTTTTATGACAATGTTGTATCACAAATACTTTACAAAATTTTATAGCTTTTTTAAATTATTGGATTTGAATGGATTTTGTTTTTTACTTCAATAAAATTTTCCATATAAATTAGTTTATCTTTTAGACTTTATGTTGATGTTTTTTTACGTTTCTAATTTTTTTGGCTCACTCTTATCGCAATGTTGTAGTAGAAATACTTTACAAAAATTTATAGCTTTTTAAAATTATTTTATTTGAATTGATTTTTTTTGTTTTAATTGGTTGTTAAATTTCCAGAGTTTAGGACTTTTTGAAATATTATAATATTAATGCAGTTTTAAAAGTTAAAATGGTTTATTAATGTTTATATGTTTAATATTAAATTTTACTTTTTATTATAAAATGAATTTAGATTTATTTTAATTCTGGCTTTATTAAGTCTTAAGAGGGATCAATTTCGATGTGTAAAATTGAGGAAAGGTAAGCACTTCGAGATATTTGATTTCTTTCTGCACTTGATAGATCTAGAGTTAAGATGGATCTAGGTTGTATGTGTCCAAGGAAAATATATCGAACATATCATTAATTTTAGCAATAATATGTAAATACATCTATTATTAATATAACCATTTTAAATGTGCTAACTATGTCATTTATCTCATCATATTAATTTTAAATTTTCTTAGCTACCTCAATTTGTTGAGATGACAAATATTGTAAAATAACTTTAATCATGGAAAATGATGAAATAAAAATTTTGAATGCAAAGTGACAATGTAATAATGTTGAATGATAGAAAATGTGAATAATAAGAATTTAGTCAATTACAAATAGTCTTCATTGTGATCAATCTCAAACTATTTTCTTGTACTATTCTTATTCTCACCCTTGTTAGCTTTGTCATCTTTCCATTTCAATTATATGAAAAGGAAAGTTCAAATCATAAACCATTTGATTATTTAGCTCAAGTTGTTGTAGTAAACATCATAACTTGCCTCTCTTGCTCTCCAATATTAATAGGTTTAATTACTATAACACAAAATTCAATGTACATTGCAAATAATTTATTGTGCTGACAGTGAAATCAATGGACACTATTATTGCAAGACTTTAAAATTAATGTAAGATCATATATCCAGTTACATGAAATCATAAATCAACATATACACTGAAATCAATGCATCTAATGCAAGAAATCAAATAACATTATAAAATATCTACACTTCGATGATTTTAAAGAAAGTAATCAAATAGGATTAGAAATCAATGTCTACGCTCAAATCAATTCATCGAGTGCAAGTAAACATGATTAGAAACCAACATATACATTGAAATCAATGCATCTAGTGCAAGAAATTAAAAAGGGTTAAAAATAAACATCTACACTGAAATGAATGAATTTTTTGTAAACAATCAAATAGGATTAGAAATCATCTACATTGAAATCAATGCATCTAGTGCAAGAAATCAAATATAATTGGAAATCAATATCTATACTGAAATGAATGCATCTAGTGCAAGCAATAAAATAGGATTAGAAGTCACCATCTACACTGAAATCAATGCATTTAGTATAGGCATTATAAATCATCTGAATTAAAATCAACGCATATAGTGTAAGTAATCAAATATCATTAGAAATCAACATCTACACTAAAATCAATGCATCTAGTGCAAGAAATCAAATAGGATTAGAAACCACCATCTACACTGAAATCGAGGCATCCAGTGCAAGAAATATTATGCCCTCTCTACCCCCTCCATATATATCTATATGACCCTTCATCTCTCCTTCTTTGTCTCTTTATCTCACCCTCACAAACACACATGCTCTCTCACTTCGTATCTATCAATCTCTTTGTCCCTCCCTTCCCGCGGCCATCTATCTCTTCTTTATCTTTCCCTTCTATATATATCTCTATCTCCCTTTGTCTCTCTATATAAACCCGAAAAAATACACTCTCTTTCTCTAATATATCTACCTATCAGTACCTCCTCCTCTCTCTCTCTCTCTCTTCCCCTTCCCTCCCTGTCCCTCAATTCTATCTCGCTTCGCTCTTGTTTTCCTCTCTCCCTCTCTCTTAATCTTTCTGATCACTCTCTCTCTATCTCTCTGCCTTTCTATATATATGTCTTTCTTCTTACCTCCCTCTCTCTCCCCCTCCATCTCCATCTCTCTTTCCCTACCTTTATCCACTCTCTCTCTCTCTCTCTCTCTCTCTCTCTCTCTCTCTCTCCACCTTAAAAATTTGTTACCATATCCCTCTTTCCCTCTTTCTCCTAACCTTATCTCCATATCTCCTTATTTTCCTCTTAATCTCACCCCCAAGAATACACACTCTCTCTTTATCTCTCCCTTATCACTCCCTCTCTCTCTCCACTCCTCACTCTCTTTCCTTTCTTCTTCTGTCCCTCTCTCCCCTTCGAACTCCATCTCTCTATCCATCCCTCTCGTATAATATATCCCTCCATCATCTTATATCCCTCCCTCTCTCCTCCTCTCTCTCAAGTCCTCTCTCTTGTCCGTCATATCTCTCCCTTTCTCTACTACCTAACTTTATCTTCCCCCATCACTCTCTCTCTCTCTCTCTCTCTCTCTCTCCCCCATGCAATCCTATCTCTTCCCCCATCACTCTCTTACTCTCTCTCATCCTTCCCCTCTCCCATTTTCTCTCTTGCCTCAATCTATCTCTTCACCCCCTCGCTCTCTCTATATATCAATCTACCCTTTAATCCTCTCTCTTCCCCCATCACTTTATCTCTCTCTCCAACTATGATACTATATCCCTCCTTTCTCCTTATCTCTCCTTCTCTCCCCCCTTGTATCTATCTCTTCTTCTATATCTCTTTACTCACCCCTAAAAATACACACTCTCTGTTCATCTCTCCCTTGTCACTCCCTCTCTCCTCCTCCTGTCATCCTTCCTCTCTCTCCCTTTCTCTCCTACCTCCCTCTCTCTTACACCTTCTCTGTCTCTCCCTCTCTCTACCTTCCAATCATCTCTTCTTCTCCCTCACTCTCTCCTTCTCTCTCTCCCACATCCATCTTTATGTCTCTTTCTCTCTTTCTTACCCTTATATACCTCTCTCACTCCTCCCTCTCTCTTCATTCCTGATCTCCCATCTCCTTCAATTTATCTCCATCTCTCCCTTGTCACTCCCCCTATTTCTCCTCCTATATCATATGTCTTCGTTATTCCTTCATTCCTATATATATATATATGGGTAAAAATGCGAAGGTGAGTTACACTTTCGTGATAAATGCGATCGGAAATTTCATTTTTGCAACACTTCGGTCGGACTAATAGTCTGGTTAAACTATTAGTTCAACCAAAATTTTGAAAAT
Source organism: Pinus albicaulis (assembly GCA_034641835.2). Classification (NCBI taxonomy): domain Eukaryota; kingdom Viridiplantae; phylum Streptophyta; class Pinopsida; order Pinales; family Pinaceae; genus Pinus; species Pinus albicaulis. The sequence continues at coordinate 184,361,951 of CM076581.1, read as the reverse complement.
AATTTATTCGAACTTTTTCTTATAAATATATTGGCCCCCAGACCGAAGCAAGTTTCAGATTTGTTACCGTTTGTTACCATTATTGTATGTTTGTCTTATCTACATCCTCAATGACATCTGTGGCGATCTGAAGCCTCATTGTCTCACTATCTGCTCGTGTTTGTGTTTGATGGTGCAGGGGCGAGGAGGTGAGAAGGTTTTTTTTCTAATGTTTGATGGTGAAGGGGCTATTTTTTTTGTTTATTTTTTATTTTTTATTTTTTAATTTTTATTGTCTGTGTTCGTAGGCTATTTGTAATTTGTGTTCTCGACAACGTCTTCGACAATCTGTTACCTCATCATCTCATTGTTTGCTCATGTTTGTGTTTGCTATTGCAGGGGCGAGGAGGTGAGAAGGTTTTCCTGTCGTTTTGCTCTGTTTATTTATTTTTATTTTTTATTTTTTGTTTTTAATTTTCATTTTATGTTCTTCAGGTTATTTTTAATCTACGTCCTCAGCGACATCCTCAGAAATCTACTACCTCATCATCTTTTTGTCTGCTTATTGTGGCCTCATCGTCCCGACATCTTCTCATTACGGCCTCGTCATCTTCTTTTCTACTCTTTGTTGCCTCGTCGTCTCACTTTCTGCTCGTTGCGGCCTCTTCATCTCACTTTCTCGTTGTCTCTGAATTTCCAGGTACACGAAAAAACCCTAATTAACTAGGTTCTTTTCCTTTTATGTTCCTGCTTTTCCTAAAAACTATTCAATTGATATGCATTAATCTTATACTTTAGAAGGAAACGTTATAACTTGAGTTAGCAGCTCTTGGCTGCTCAAAGACTGAGATAAAGAAATGTATGTGGTGCTTGTCTAGCTTCCCTGGATATAGGGAGAATATGAAGAGAAGGCCATGTTAATTAAGTCTAAATTCCCATCCCCTTATACATTTCCTTAAGGAAGCCATAGCTAATGTAACCATAACCATATGGATCCATATAATATAGGGATTCATATGATTTGATATTTTTTCCTCATCATTCCCCAGCTCACGGCCCATTCAATTCCACATCTCACGGCCCCATCGAGGGAGTCTTTTTCCTTTTATCTTCCTATTATTATTATCACAAGAGAAAATTCTTACTATGTTCATTTTATTCCTTTCTATTCATTCACACATTATCCAATCAATAGTGAATGAAAAATAGAGATAATACATAGTATACAGAATTTTGAAAAAGGAGAAACTTTCTTTATTAATTCAATGGGCACCAACCCAAACCTGCTTGAGACACCAATCTCACGCACCGACTCAGAAATATGATGACACCGACTAGCCAAGGGCTCCAATCTTTTCAATACACCAATCTTGTTGTTGGGTGTCATTTTTATACTTATTTCCTATGTTTTATTCCCTCATTTCTACCCTTTTTTACCTCCAACCTTGGGAATATATTTTCCTTTTTCATTTCTCCTTATTGTAAAACAATGTAACTTTATTGTGTTTATTATCTTTCCATTCTCATTAATTATTATGATGTATTGTTTGCTTTTTGTGGCTAACTGGGGTGAATAATGGAGGAAGTTCTTTGGTTCTTTTTCTATTTCTTTGAGATACCACTTTGAGAACAGGAGACCCAGAACATACAGGTGCATAGAACCAGTTGGGAGCATGCTGTTACAGTGTGTTGTTCCATGGCGCTACTACCTCACAGAAAGTCAACACCTCGACTATCATGACCTCTGCCGTTACACTATGATATTGTTACATCGCGACGTTGTTGCAAGACCTGTTGTGCAGATTGTTGTTATAGTCATGGTGTTGATTGCATATTGTCAACTTTTGTATGTTGATATATCTTCAAAAGTTGTATGCTACAGTTGTCGCAATTCAACGATAGCTATAGGAGTCATTATGTATCGTCATTTAGGATAAAAAATTTAGGTTTTTTGATTGAAATCAATATTTCCCCAATCAAGAATCTATTGAGGGAATTAGTTGTAACTATAATTACTTAATTTTGATTAGCATGAAAATCGTAAGATTCTCATGACTTGTTTGTTCCTCATTTTTTGTACATGTAACTATTAAAAGCACTTCGACCTCTAAGGTCAACTGTGAGCACAAAATAGTATCATCATTTTGAATCTATACTTTTGATCGTCATAATACAAAATATCTTATTGTTTTTGTTACGTGTGTTGATAGATTTAATTATTTTTTAGTTTCTATCTTCTCCTGCGCCCTGTTAGGGAGGAAAGGCCCTCCTCTTTAACAGAGACTGCAGTGATAAAGTAGTAGTAGTATATTTCATATTTTCTTCTGCATATTTGTGAATTTCTACCATTGATGTATAGGATTTAAGTAAATCTGCTTCAGTTTTAGGTATTTATTATGTTGTTACATAGATTCAATTAGAAATACCAGCTTTTGTAGTTATCGTGTGGTGTGCTAGACACTTGTTTATCTAAAGTTTGATTGCATTGTTGTAGATATTTTATTCCTGCATGAGCATTAATTTCTCGGAATTGGTTTAACAACCATTTCTTTTCGTTTTATTTTCGCTTCTCATATGATGTATCAGCACAGACAGTGCAACTGTCATTGAAATAAAATATGTCCCTAGATTGATATGTATTGCCTTATTCAATTAACAGTGATTAAAATAGTCCAACATTTTGGGGCCATTGTTGGGGATGGCAGTGATGACACAATCAAAAAGAATTGTTTGTTTGGTGGTAGGGTGTTCTTAGTTAGCAATTTTTGTGCGGTAAGATGAGAGGTAAGAACCTGTGCATCACTCTAACATACTTGAGTGGGCTCACCATTGCTACACTAGGACACTTAGAAGTGTGGATTTTGAGTGTTTTTTTTATAGAACGTGCCTTTGGCTATACAGTTGTTGGGTGATAAAATGAGAGTTAAGAACTTGTGCCTCTCTCTAACATACCTAAGCAAGCTCACCACTGTAGAGCTAAGGTACCCATAGTAAGTATTAATACACATAGGGTCCATGTGCACATTTAGGACAATAGAAAAACCAAGAAAACCCCCACTCTAACTAGCTATAGGAAAGACAGGTCATAAGAAGGAAAAGAAAAGCACATATTTTGGAAGGAAGACATTCTTTTGGGATCTTGTTTTAAAAGTAGAGAAATAACAGTCCACTTCATATACGGAAACCAAGAAGAAAGGACCACAGAAATCTGCAACTATATCAGGGTTAGAGGAATCTGCACCTACTATATCTGGACCTCACCATCCTTCATCGAGCATATCCACTCCTGATATTAACACTCCAGATCATAAGCAATAGTGGAAATTTGTTGATAGAAATATAAGAATTGAAGGAAAATGAGGAACCAGCGAAGGGCAGCCAAAGCCTGAACTAGAACAAATATTATTTTATTATCATCATATGGATTTTGGTAGTGCATTGAAGCAATCTGCCCTAGAACAAGTTGATCCCTTATCCATATGTCAATCCCCTGTTCATTCTGAGGTCAAATCACCTCATCAGGAAGGATCAACAATGGGGGATGAAAATAGTAAAACATATGGTAGTGTTTCTTTTGAATTCCAAATACCAGAAACAAGAGATGAAACTCCTATGAAAAATATTCCCTTATCATATTTACCATCCTTCCAAGGGCTTGCCATAGAATATCCTGACACTTTCATGTTTGAGTTTGATGTCGTATGCAGAAGTTATGACTACACTTCGGATGACGAGAAGCCAAAAATGTTCCCCACTACTCTGAAAGGAGCCGCATTGAGATGACTCATGAGACTGGGTGCTGGCACGATCAAAACCTGGAGTGACATGAAGGAGGCATTCCTCTCTTAGTATGAGGATTACTATTGAACCAGGGATTTGAAGGAATAAATCTTCATAATTACACAAAAGGAAGAGGAGAGCTTGGAAGACTACATGGAATGATTCCATTATAATTTGAAAAGGTCTAAGTTTGGTGACTTAGCCCCAGAAATCCAGAAAACAATATTTCTAAGAGGTATGAGAGATGACTGACTGGAATATTTGAATCTGTTGGGAAAAGGAGACATATTGCAGGAATCACTTGAAAAAATAATGAAGCTCTGTCTGCAGAGTTCAAGAGGATTGGCCAAAGGAAGGAGTTCAGTTCGGGACCCTTCAGTCTGTATACAAGAATCTATTTGAGGATTTTAAAACCAGCCTCCTCAGTACTCTATGTGCCCAAATCACCACAGTATAATTCAAGAAAGCATAAGAAGAATCTGAAGCATCTTCGGAAATATGTTGTCCTCTATGCAAAAAGAAACATCTACAAAGGGAATGTGAATTGGACAACGTTAGCTTGTGCAAAATTTGTGAGATGGCGCATCCCACTGGTAAATGCCCATAAATACCCAGACTGAAAGCAGTGCTTAAGGAATGCAGCGAGGAAATCCAGTATTCCTATTTCATTGGATCAAAGAGACCATGGTAGCTGTGACCTACAGGTATGCATCTAGATTTTTCCTCTTTTAATCCTTGGAATAATGTTTATAATGGTCAGAAATTTCCATGGCCATATCCTACACCTTCCTCAACACAATTTCCTTCACCTTGGAACCAGTGGCCTCCCCCTCCACCAATGCAATATCCTGCGTCAGAATATTATCCTTGGAATCAAAATTGGAGAGGTAATGACGAAGGTCTAGCTTTGTGTTCACTACCAATGTAGAAGAAATAATTACAACTACCTCCTCTCCAAACTCCTGCACCTCCTATCCGACCCCAATTGTCTGTGCAACCTAACCCCAATCTGACTAAAAAGGCAACCCAGAGCATAGACACTCTCGCTACTTTCTAGAATTACCTTATTAATCCTTTTGGGCTGAATGAGATTCAACTTTGATCGAGAAAAGTAATCAGACCTGGCCAGACTCCTATCATTACCAAGGAAGAAAGTGAGTCACCCAGAAGGGGTATAGTCGATTCAGAAACAACTGTTACACCTGTAACAACTAATACAACACCAATTGTTACACCTATAGAATCCAGCTTGGACAGGTCTGTTGTTCCTACAATATAAAATTTGAGTAGGGCTGGTGCATCTACGACAACTGAATTAGCTATAAGAGCACAGGATCCTCCATACCCTCAACGATTAACTGAAACTCCCCCAACCTCACAAACTTAATTAGACTTTTTCAAGGAATTAAAGAATTTGTATGTGTGGGTTCCATTGTTACAAGCCCTCAAGGAAGTACCTATTTATGCAAAAACGATGAGAGATTTGTGTGTCAAAAAGCCTAGAAGGAAGCTGAAGGACGATGCTACTATCCATGTTATGGGGAAACTATCTGAACTACTGATTGATCATCCTTTGTTAACTAAATGTAACGACCCAGGAAATCCTACAGTTACTATCCATATTTATGACCATCCCATAACTAATACTATGATTGATTTGGGGGTGGCCATTAATGTAATGACCAAGGATATTTTTATCTCCCTTGGACTTCATGGACTCATACCTACACCTACAATACTTGAATTAGCAGATAGGTCCTGTGTCAAACTTTAAGGAATGATAGAAGGTGTGGTGATTAATGTAGCTTCTTGGAGATATCTGATCGATTCTCTCATTTTGCAAAACAAATCTAACCTATAGGTCATCCTTTCATTTTGGGAAGACTATGGTCAGCCACTGCAAATGTATTTATCATATGTAGATTCAGATCTATGATGATCTCAGATGGGCAAGCCACTAAGAATTTGAACCTTTACCCCTAAGAAAAAACACACATGGATTTGACTCATAAAATGGTGGGACGAATTTGAACCTGAATCCAATTTCTCCTTACCTCTCCTCACACTTGGAAAAGCACAATATTTGAAGGATGAAACAAAGGATGGCATTATTAATGGTTTTATTAGAAATTCCCTTTCTGTCGCTTCCATTAGATATTATGGGGAGGAGGATGAGGTAGAAGATGTAAATATTGAACATATGAGGACCACTTTGCATACTGTCAGCAGTCCTGTCGAAATTGAGCCAGGTAAACATTTAAACGTTAATCCTAATTTGACTGTTGAACATAATAGATTGCTGATATAGGTGTTACAGAAGTATAAAAAGGCATTTTCATTGGATTACACTGATATGAAAGGAATCCATCCTAGCCTGTGCACTCACCACATTTACCTTAAAGATTGCTACAAACTAGTTAGACAACCATAGTGCCAAATGAATCCCGCACTTAGGGAGATAGTGAAAGAGGAATTACAGAAACTCCTTCATGCTAACCTCATCGATCCCATCTTCGACAGTCAGTGGGTGTCTTCGCTCCTCATTGTTCCAAAAAATAATGGCCAATGGAGAGTCTGTGTAGATTATAGAGAAATTAATAGGGCCACCCAAAAGGACCATTTTCCTTTACCATTTATAGATCAGGTCTTGGATACTCTTTGTAGGAAAGAAAAAATTTCATTCCTGGACCGATTCAGTTGCTATAAACAAATACAGATTGCTCTGGAAGAATAATAAAAGAAAACCTTTACTTGTCCATGGAGTAATTTTGCATACAGAGTCCTTCCTTTTGGCCTCTGCAATGCGCTTGCAACCTTTCAAAGGGAAATATTTGGTATCTTTTTGGATTTGTTGAATGACTACCTAGAAATTTTCATGGATGATTTTACACCCTACGGAGACTCTTTTGAAACAACATTAGTTAATTTGGAAAAGGTGTTGGAACGTTGTGTACAAATTAATGTTTCCTTGAGCACCGATAAGTGCCACATGATGATGAATGAGAGAATTAGGCTGGGAAACTTCATTTCGGCAGATGGAATCAAGCTAGACCCTGCAAAAATTGAGTTAATCTCAAAAATTCCAACTCCCAGGACTCAAAAGGAGGTATGTAGCTTTCTGGGACATGCAGGGTACTATAGCGTATTTATAGAAAAAATTTCAAGGATTGCATCTCCTTTGTTTTCTTTTGTTATGAAAGATGTGGAATTTGTGTGGATAGGGAGGTGTGAGAAAGCCTTTTTGAAGCTAAAGCATTGAGTAACAACAACACCTGCTTTACAAGGACCAAAATAGAAACCACCATTTCATATCTCTAAAAATGCATCTGACATACTTGTAAGTGCGGTTTTGGGTCAGTTGGAGGAAAAGAATCCTTATGCTATATATTATATCAGAAATAATTTAGCTCCAGCTAAGCTCAATTACATAGTGACCGAGAAATAATACCTATTAGTAGTGCACGGTATCAATAAGTTTCAGCATTACATCATCGGGTATCAAGTATTTTTAAACACTAACCACTCAGCCATTCTATTTTTAATGAATAAGCCTATTACCAATGGTATAGTTACACGATGTCTATTGCTATTACAAGAATTTGATATCACTATTCTAGATAAAATTGGAAAATAAAGTGTAGTTTTTTATTTCCTTTCTATCTTAATTATAGGTGATAATTTCACTCCTACTAAGGATGGTTTTCCGAATTAGTGTCTTTTTTCCATATCTACTCACTCACCATGGTATGAAGATATAGCCAACTATATAGCACTTTGTGGACAAGAGGATGGGGTACATAGTGCTGTCAACAGTGTAATACTAGCCAACTATATTCCCAGATGCCAAGAAGTTTTTAAAGGGATGTGATAGCTGCCAAAGGCTAGGCCAGCCTCTGAAATCGGATGAGATTCCATTACAGCCTAAAGTAGTGATAGAGCCATTTCAGAAGTGGGCCCTAGATTTTGTAGGGCCAACCAATCCTTCATCACAACAGAGATCATATATATTGGTATGTATAGAATACGTCACAAAAAGAAAATGAATTAACCAGAGCTACAGAGAAATTTGTTTCAGACATCCTATTCGAAGATATTTTTGTTTATTTCGGGATTCTGAGGGAGATAGTGATGGATGGAGGACCTCAATTTACATATCATTTGATTCAGAAACTAGTTTAGAAGTATGGAATTCATCACAGGATTACTTCACCCTATCACCCACAAATGAATGGTCAAGTGGAGAGCACCAAGAAAGAAATTGTGGGGATTTTGACAAAGAAAGTAGCCAGCCACCGATAGAATTGGGCAAAAAATCTTCCAAAGGTATTGTGGGCTTACAGAAAAACATGGAGGAACACTACAAGCTTCTCACCCTATGAATTGGTGTACGGTAAGAATCCCTTATCCCCATACCATTCGGAATAAAAACATTGAGAACAAAATTACAGGTCAATCTGAATTTAAGTATAGCACAAAGACAAACGTTGAATCATCTCAATGAGTTGGAAGAGAAACGACTGGTTGCCATTCATCAGACAGAGATTATTCAGTAGAAAAGAGCTAGATGTCATGACAGATTCATTAAGAAGAAAAAATTTCAGAAAGGAGATTGGTCTCTCTTTTATGATTCAAGATTCAAGGATTTCAAGTGCAAGCTTTGCACCAAATGGCCAGGTCCTTACGAAGAAGACATAGTCTTTCATAATGGGACTATAAAATTGGTCACCATTGATAGTGCTAAAACATTGTTACTGGTTAATGGTCACCGTCTGAGGTTATATCATCAACATGCTTCGAAGGATTCATTTTTTAAAATTTTCACAGACTCTAATATTCATGTTATAGCAACAGGGGGATGCTCCCTTTTGCAGCCCAAACTTTGAATTTCTAATAAGTGTAGCAACTGATAACCACTCTTGTGGTGGTTGTTACACCTGTTAAAAAATAATAGTAATAATAATAATAATAAAAGAGTCTAGCTGTGAAAACCTCTTTTGGGGCTCAACCAGATGATTGGTAGCAGTTGAAAACCATTCTTATGGCGGCTGCTACACCCATTTTTTTTTTCCAGAAAATCATCGTTTCTTTCCTGCATATCCTGTCAAGATGATGTTGCCCAATTGTTTTCAGTATCTATTTTTGTTCCTAACCAAATGATTTATGAAGGATAGCGCAGTGGTTGTCTTGGTTGTTACATATCTAACAGTCGACAACCGTGAACAATGTTTTGAATCTTAGCTGCCATCTTGATATGCATCAATTGCTACAATATTTAAAGAAGACCTCCACGACCATTGGAGAAATCACTCCACTATATCAAGTTCCACTTCCACGTCTTCTCAAGTACCTCACTAAAAAGGTAAGATCACCATATTCTAATAATTTCATGATTATGGAAAGGTTAATTACAATCCTTTTGATAGTCGTGGATTTTCGTCATCATTAAACTAGGGGGGTTAAATATTTTCATGATTTCAAGCAATCTGTTAGCGCTAAAGCCCCCATTAAATCCTGCATGCATCCAATTCAGCACTAAAATAACCAATCATGACCGGATCTTGTTAAAAAGGGGATTCATACTCGAAGCACGTCACTTTCCATAATGAGACATTAATAGAAGGTATCTGCGAGTACAAATTAGTTATTTAAAATATTTTCACCCCGTGCCATTACATTCCATCATCCCCCTCCGCTAGAATTTAATACTCCCTCAATCAAAATTCTCAATCCAAGATAGCAGAGGAGGTTGCTGGGAGATAGAAAGGAGCACATCGATATCCTGGTTGGTTGAGCTTAAGGATTAGTTGAGGATAACAACAAGATGGGAGTATCAACAGTGAGACATTAGCCAGACTCCATTGAAGATTTACAAAGTTTCCTACAAGAATATCATATATTTAGGGATTTTGGATGGCTCAAGTAATTTCGAAGGTTGAAAGGCTCAGATGAAACAATTGCGATGGAATTCGCTAGGAATTTGAATAACCATCAAACCCAAGTCAGGGGTCTTCGGATCAAAGCTACAGAAGAAGTTTTGTCCCAATTCACCACATTACTCACTGAGGTCAGAATACGGTTTAACGATAAGGTTAATGATTCTTCTTTGAAGGAGGATTTCCTTTTAGGAGAAGAAAAAATCGAGAACAAAGGAAGAGGGGTTGATAGAATATCACTTCCCCAAGCTTCGAAAAATTTCGCCTTGAATTTGATAAAGTACATTACCTATGAGGTAAGGTCTACAATTTTATTCAATTACCACTTTCCTTTATTGATCCATCTTCGGCACCAACAAAATATTAGTCTTCCATATTTCCTACTGGGAAATATCAAGAATATGGCTATAACAGCCAAATCGACAGCACATCCCGAAGTTTGTATTACCAACCATTGTATTATCAAATTGATTGTGTTGGATGCCATAAACCAACAAGGAAAGAGCTTAGAATAATTTAAATGGAAAATACCCAAGATGAGCTGAGGGAAACGAGATGAGGCTTCGGGAAAAAATCCTGAAGAGGATGGATTCCAAACCCAATCCACTGAGGCTAGAATTGGGATGAGGCCCATTGAGAAAATGATTGGAGACAAACAACCAAAACAAAGGGTGAAAATTTAGGTTCCAATGGAACTATTGCCAATAGCTGAGAAGCGAGAGAAGGCAGAAGAGCTGGAAGAAGAATAAGAAAAACCCTCCTCCCTAGGTAGGAACGAAACTCATACTCTTCTTTCAGAAGTTGAAAATTTAAAGAAAAAAAATGAACAGTTGAATAAGAGATTGGCCATTGTTGGTAAATTAGAATCCTCAAGGCTAGATACCCTAGCTGAAGCTTTCAAGAAAGTAGGGGGGGGAGAAAAATCCAGGATTTCTATGCGCGGCATGTGCCCAAGGATTAGCAGCAGCAGGGTATAGAGTTTTCCGGGTAAGAACCTGCTCAAGGGAGACTGAAACAGAGACTGGGGAGGCTGCTCCAAAAGAATCTGTTGAAGATATTTTTGTTACACAAGAAAAAACAGTTGAAGCAGATCCTCTCACAGTAATTGACCTGGAAGCCAACACACAAGAACCTGTAGAGGCCACTGCTGTTATAGAGAAACTATCAGTGAATAGAGAGGTTGACCAGGGCAAGATGAAGAATAATACTACACAAGAACCCACCTATGATGCTTCTGTTACACAATATCCAGCAGCTAAATTGGAGCAGCCCCACCCTATAGAGGTTGTGACACCCACCATTAATATTTCATGTAATGGAACATCAAGTCCCGTTATGGGATGGAGTTTCGAGATGATTTCTCTAATCTCTTAATTGCATCAATGGACACTAGAGGTACTTTCCCTATAGGAGGGAATGATATCACTAAAAGAAAATTAAAATAAAATAGGTGCCCTACAAGAGAAATGGAAAAAGGAAGAGTTGAAGAGAGGCTGGGAGGAATGGAAGTAGAAGGAAGCTGGAAAGAAACAAGAGGAACATTTGTTGTTGTTACAACAACAAGTTCATGATTTGACTAATGATAAACGAAAGCTTCATGAACTTGCCCTCAACTTGTTGGGGTGCAGGTGACCTTCCACGTCCTACCTTATTTTTCTATCGAAACATTACTATTTGTTTCAGTTAAAAGCTATTATGGAAGATAGGCCCTGTGTGGGTACTTCTACCCGCACATTTTTAGATGTTTTTCACACTTCTAATTTTGATGAATGGATCTTGTTGTGCGAGCTATTTTTGCACAACATTATTTGGGAGCATGCTAGTATGCAGATGGTAGCAATAATATTATCGTATATGGGAGACTTGGAGTTACGTGCTTTTGTTTCATTTATGAAGAATCAGATCGAGTGGCATCTGTCCACAAAATCCATGGAGCCAAATGAAGAAAAGACAAAACTATGGATTCGAACTGAACTAGGAAGAGCAACTGAACTAAGGCGGGAATTCAGAAAGATTTTAAGTATGACTGGAAAAGGGTACCAAATGGATAACGGTTGTGGATTTCTTCCTCAATCAGTTTACAAAAATGAAGAGCTGAGCACTGACAGTATGCCTCAACGCATTGAAGCTAGTAGTGTTGGATTTTTGAATGGATATCCTTTTGTATTTCAGAATTTCATAGTTGCTGTTACACGTGTACCATCATACGCCTAGGTAATAAAGTCCCTCAGTGCTTCTTGGATTAGACTGAAATTGAAATATCCTTTGATATGGCTTCCAGTAGAGGAATACCAAGAACACTATGCATTGAAAAACTATGAAGAAGAATCTTGGCCAAGCCAATTGGTGGCTACTCAGGGGTACAGATTTCCAGATGAAGATACAGTCAGCTACTATGACTTCAGTGATCTACACAAGAGACATTATCGATGAAGCTAAGTTTTTCTGCATGAGGACATGCAAGTACTTCAGCTGGTGGGAGATATTGGGTGTCATTTTTGTACTTATTTCCTACACTTTCTTCCCTCATTTCTACCCTTTTTGACCTCCAACCTTGGGACTATCCTTGCCTTTTTCCTTTCTCCTTATTTTAAAACAATGTAAATTTACTGTGATTATTATCTTGTCATTTTCATTAATTATTATGATGTATTGTTTCCTTTTTGTGGCTAACTGGGGTGAATTTTGGAGGAAGTTCTTTGGTGCTTTTGTTATTTCTTTCAGATAAAACTTTGAGCACAAGAGACCCAGAACATACAGGCGCATTAAACTAGTTGGGAACATGTTGGTATAATGTATTGTTACATGGCACTACTACCTCAAAAAGAGTCAACACATCCACTATCATGACCTCTGCTATTACACTACAATGTTGTTACACCGCGATACTATTACAGGACCCGTTGTTACAGATTGTTGTTACAGTCACGGTTTTGATTGCATACTATCAACTTTCGGTTGCTAATCTGTCTTGAAAAGTTGTAAGCTACAACTATCGCATTCCAACAACAGTTGTAGGAATTGTTAGGGTCCTATAATAATAGGATTCATAATTTTTGAATTGACTTTGGTTAGTCTTGTAATATGTACATACTTTGCTTTCTTCAATTTTTTTTCCCATATTAGAAAATAAAAAATTAAAAGAGGGTACAAGTACTCAAAGAAAAATCAAAGGACTTTAAAGAAAAAATATCAAAAGGAATAGAAAAAATGGACCCCAAACACAAAAAAGAGATAAGAATAAAACATGAAAGTGATGAAAGTCAAAATGCCACTACTAGTTACTTTTTACTTCAAAATAAATGATTATGTGCATCTTGTTCAAATTTCCATAATCCATGATGACTTAAATAGCTTAAACTTGAATTTTTCATGCTTTAAATTTCATTTTTATAGATAGAGAATAAAGATCTTTTCAAACAGTTTAAACTTGGCAGATCAATAGCTAGGTAGAGAATAAATGAGGAGATCAACAGTTTAATCTAAGCCATTGGATGAAATAACGTTAGAATTAGATATTCCTGTTTTAAAAAGAAAAATGAATAAGGGTCTACAAGCTCAAATGCACCCATGAAAATAAAGGAAAAAATGGTAGAATAAATGATGGGTAGGTAGAAATAAGTTACACAAGGCATGGATAAGCATCATCCGGCATATTAATAATATCCCTCCCCACAATGTGATCTAGTACTAAATCCTTCAACCATAAAGACTCAGAGCATTTCTCTGACTTCTGTTGGGACCAGATCCATGTCTTAATGACTAATTGCCACCAAGGTATTGGATCCCAATTCATTAAAACCCTTCCCCTTTATAGTAAACCCTTTTCCCTTAACATCACTCGTTTTCCCTATTAAAACCCCTTTTCCTAAGTTAAAATGCGTATTCACTTTTCGAAAAGTAAAAAATCCCTAAAATGCACTTATCCTAAGTTTTAAAGTGTAAAATATTGATATTGGATCCCCACTATGAAAATCCCGCATAAAAACATGTTTTTATAGTACCCTAAGTGTAATTTAGTTTCCCAATTCATTTCATTCATTAACATGCTAATATAGTTTATTAGCTCCTTTATACACCTTCCATCCCATAGTATATTAATTCATTGTATATTAAATAAAACCAACCCATATTTTATGTTTATCCTATGGTATATTTTCCCCATGTGATATTTTCCCTACTCCCCATAGGTTTAAACTATCCTTTTTTATATTAACCCGCCTAATGTTTACATTACACCTGCATGCATTACATTTTCTATGTAAAACACTAAAACCCGCCTATCCTCATATCCCTTTAACATTAAAATTTTATGATAAAACTTTGTTTTAACATATAAAGTTTAAAAGTCGACGCATAAAGAACTCCCAGGCCCCATGCCCATTACCCGCAGCTCCATCGACTAATCCTAGCCATTGACATCCACCTACTAAATCCAAAGGCCTAGATCCCCCATCACAAATTCAATAGCGCAGTCATTAAAAAAAATAAGATTTGCGATAAAAGTAGTTTCAACCCTTCCTCTCTCCTCCATGCGTCAGTTTTATATTGGATCACATCCGTTCAAGAAATACCATTTACCAGCTTTTGACAGTGCGATAACCGCTCAATGGTAATCATCCCTGCGCCTAAACCGTTTCCTATTTAAAGTGACTGTTAATAAATTAAAACACTGTTCAATTCAAAATCTTCATAAAAACACTAGAATGTATGCATTTCAAGCCGTTTGTTTCTCTTTTCGCTCATAAAAACGTTCCCGATTGAGAAAAATAGGTTGATGCCCTATTTGAAAGAAAAAACAACATAATTCAACCAAATTCAATGTTACGATCACTCAAAGCCTTCAGTCTGCATTTGAAAGACCTCAGCAAGCTTTTGAAATCTTGCAACTCCTAGAAAACCCTTTTTCCACATCAAAATTCCTAAATTTACAGGTATTTCTCAGGAAAAAGAACTATCCTTCATTTGAAAAGAACTATACTCTTGAAATCGAACCTTTTAATACCCGTTTGCCTAAGGAATAGCCTTATTTCCTCAAAAAAATCATCTTTTCTATAAACCTGAGTATTCCTATAGTTTCTGAAGATTGTAATTTGTTTTTTGAAGTAATTTGAAGAGAATTTAGGTATCTGCAAACCTAGAAGAACCCTATGAAACGTCTAAATTATTTCTACAATAATCAGAAGTCCTTTATGTATAGATTTGGATGTTTTAAGGCTATTTAATCAACAGAAAAGTACATGAAACCCTTGTTAGCTTTTCCTAAGTCTGTAAAAGTTCAAGAAATTGGTTTTCAAAGAAAAATTGATAGTTTGAGGTAGAGAAGCCCAAATTTTACCTATTACAGTCCAAGAGAAACCTCTGTTATACTAAAAAGACCTTATGTAAATAGTTTAATCTTACAGAAGTGTGTTAAAAACCTAAAAACAGAGTTTTAAAGATCAAGAAAGGTTAACTTGTTAAAAACAAACCTATCAATGGCATCTAAAAGCACAATTGTCATCAAACCACTACAGCCTCCTTTGGTGGATGTTGAAAATACCCCATTGGCTATGTGGAATACAAAATCACTGATTGAGTAACTAAATTTAACCTTGTTAAGCTCCACTGCTGGAGCCAAGAGAAATCTTTGGACCAAGTATATGAAGTGCTTGTTTGGGAGTCTAATTTGCCCAAGTATCTTGTTCCCCACACCCATTAATGCCTTGAGGTCATCATATTGTGCCAAAATCATTATTCCTGAGATCAAAGAGCAATTGTCAATACTGAGAAGGAAGTATTATTTACAATCACTGTTGAATCCATAAACCAAATGCTTTAGCTGCAACCAGAACCTAATGCAGTTCTTTTGTCTATTGAGGCTCTTACAAAGTTTTATCTTGAGTTATATTTTCCCAAAAGGATTTCAAATATTTCAAACATTCACGCCTTCCTATCTAGAAATCCCCAAGCTTAACCCTCCATATTCATCTTCCAAATTCCCAGAAGGAAGAAGACACATTATCTCAATGTTGTCTTTTATCCTTGGTTACTTTACTGATGAACATACAAATGCATATATACTTGGTTTTTTGTCCATATTTTTTCCTGATCATCCCCCTACAATCATCTATAATTTTTCTAAGTATATTGCTGATAACATCCATGAAATACTTGTTAAACTTCATACTGAAGGTGTTTTTAGATATAACTCATTTATCTTCCATATGTTCCTCTATTTCCAGTTAGATAATTTTCTAATAGCTCTTAAAAATATGGATGTAGAGAGAAATTCACATTCTATCATTTTCTGGACTTCCTTGATTAGAAAGGAGTCAACTAAGTTCACATATGCAGACTTCAGAGACTGTTTCATTCATCCATTGGTAAATCTGCTTAAAAACAGTGTGTAACCTAGGATCAATGATGAAATTAAGAATGTTTTACAATTATCAGAACAGAGCAGGATAGGTTATTGGTGTTTATACCAAAATCACAGTGAAGTTAAAGTTTATGGGTCAAATCTCATTCCCTATATGTAATATTCCTAAATTAGTATGCTGCTAATTGGAATATTTATTTTTCTCTTGACATGTAGTTAGATGAATAAATGGGTAGGAAGGCACATAAATCTCTTTAGTAGGCATAAAATCCCTCTTAATATGAAAAGGGATCATATTCATAGCTGGATAAAGCACCCTCATGTGTGAACATGGGCTAATGCATGTGGACAAGGTCAATTTTAACCAAGTCAACAACGCTGGTAGGGAGGGAGTGAATCATCAATAGACATAGCATAGTGTGAATGTGGATAAGTTTAGATAGTCAAAATAAAGCCACCTTGGGTGTGAAAGGAGACAATGAATGGGGACTAAGTCAAGGTTAACCAAATAAAACAACACTGTAAATGAGAGAGTGGAGCTAGTGGAGACAATGTAGTTTTGGAGGAGGAGTCTTGTCATGGAAGTAACCTCATAAATGGGTGGGACCCATGGTGATGAAGCTCATCAAGTATATAATGGAGGGAATGGAAGCCATATGGGAAATGGAGAATATTTTTTATGTTTGAGTCTTATGACTTATTGCATCCTTCAGCTATTTAGCTGGGTTTGTTGTACTGTTTAGTACAAGGGTATTCTCATGCGGGAATTCCCCACTCTTTCTTGGAGGACTTGTTAAAGAAATCTATGAGGAGTATTCTGAGCTTCATTTCCACCATATGGAATTATGAAAAGCAGTCACCTATAGCCACAATGCAGTCTCCTTGAGTAACTACGTTATTTTCATGGTGTTGCAGTGGAAGGGTCAAAACCCGTGATTGTGAGCTAGTTTCCTAGTGAAAGGATCAACCTTTCACCCAAAGAGCCAGTAAGGAGGAGCTACATCCATTTATTTTTGTTTCTAGCCATATTTATTCATATCTTCAGTATAAAAACGTGATTCAACCATAGATTTACAACATATTTACTTCTTGTATCTTATGTCTATCAAGAAACCCTTGTCGGGTTATCTTGGAATTGTGTAAAAGAGACTAGATCTCAGTTTTTCAGCTCTCTTGAGTAATATATCACTAGATCCATTTGTCTCTCTGTTTTTCTAGTATAAAACCTCATTTAAATTCACTTTCACTTGCTTCAGTATATCTTGTGTTGCGATAATCATGGGTTTACAGTTTTTTTGGGCTATTCTGGGCTTGGGACGCTTGTTTAACTAGGCTATAATGATGTGTTTCTAATCTCCTTGCATATTTGTTTTATATAATGAATAAAATAACTGATCCATGGGATGTTCTTTACTTTATAGCATAATTTTATGAAAAATTTATTTTTGGTGCCTATATTGCTAACTTTCCCCATTTCGGAATATTACAGTAGTATCAGAGTTTTATCTTAGCTCAACCTGTGAGTTTCAAGCCAATGTGCTATAAGAAGAAGAAGAGAAGAAAAAGAGGTCTAAAATGATGGAAGGAATGAGCTTTGTGTCATCACTTTTCGGATCTATGAAGAACCTCTCCAAGGAGGTCAAGCAAATGAAAGAGGAGAGATGCAATGAAACGTATACAGGGTGTTAAGAAGAGGAAGATCCATGTACTTCCTATCATCAAAAGAAATAACCAGTGTTGCATTGAACTCCAAAGAAATACACTATGCCCTTATATTTTTAGGAAGAAGAAAAGAGGCATGGCAATGGAGGGCACTTGGAACATGAGATTTCAAGTGGATACTTGGCAAAATATAAGTCTCAACCTAGAGCTTTCAAGGAGACTCTAACTCTCCCACAGTTCATTCAACTTGAACAAGAAATGAGGACTTGGAGCAATATGTAAAACAAGGGAAATAGATTTCTATTGTTTACCTTTGATGGGTCATCCACATGTACAACAAGGGCCTGGGGAATGAAGTTAGATGCATTCTTCCTACTACATCCAGTGGTATAAATAGAATTTGTTGAGATTGCAGTAGTGCACCTTGAGGGTGAAGAAAAATTTTGGTGGTTCAGTCATTTGAGTCATGCAAGAGTGACTACATTTGAAGAGTTTACTCAAATATTGATGAAGAAATTTGACAACAAGAAATAAGAGGAGAATAAGCCTTCACCACCACTTGTTGCAGGAGCACTTGCATCAAGAGAAATAACACTTGCGCCTTTGCAAAGTGGTCTTGATCTCTTTCCATTTAGATCCCCATGCAGTATTCTGGAGATGCATGAGGAGGAGGAGACTTATACCAACGTTGATGCAGCCATGGAAGAGCAACCATCATTATCAGTAGTTGGAGAAGTCATCAAACCAGAGGAAGGAACCTTTGTAGCAATACAATATGTTCCCAAGAAAAACAAAGGTAGGAAAATATTTCCACTTTATATTATTTCAGCACATCTTATGAAGGAGTTTGGGAAGATGCCATTACATGACCTAGGGTCAAGATGCACTACTGATTTGGAGAATAACACTATCACTGTGTTGAGGAACCTTGATAGAATCAAGGAAGAGATAAAAAATCATCCTGGTTACTCATTTTTGAGATGCACACAACTCTTGGGGTTGGAGTGTAGATTTTTGGAGGATAGGATGAGCATTGTCCTAGGAAATGCAATGCATAACTATGTGTTCAACATTGAACATGATCTTGAGACAGAAAATGCACTATCATGGAGATCAAAAACACTATCCTTGAGTAACAGTGATGAGTTGGGGGCCCAGCCATTATTGGGGCATTCTAATGACCATTCCACATGTGTAGTAGGGGATAGGCAGATGGTTGATGAGATACATCTTATCTCCCATTACTATGATGGATCCTTCATGTTGAGCACTACCCAACTTAATGAGATGGATTTTCCTTTAGCATACTTGGATCCTTATGGATTTAACTTGGTTATTGATGAGTGGTCTTCATATGGAGATCTCCAGGAGATTGCATTTCAACATCCCATGAAATACAAAGATAGAAATCTAATTTGGGAATATGGTATTATTCAATGGAAGGATACCAATGCTGGGCATGATGATAGACACTCACCATTGGTTGGATGGGTGATGTTGATGAGCAAGAGGCTGGAAAGAAACATGTAGATCTATGACACGGGGCATCAGGAGGCAAGGTTGTGTTGGCTACTCTTAAAAGAGATTGGCCATCATGTGACATATCCTTTATCAAAGGGTATGTTACGGGTTGAGGCATTGCATGACACCCATTTATTATGGTAGTAGAATATTTGGTTGTATGGGGCATCCTACAAGTCAACTATCATGATATTACACCATGACTTGTATGAGGGAGAGATGAGGGAGGAACAAGAGATGTTGTTACCTTGGTTATTATTGATATATTATGGGCGTATTCTCTCCCATGATATGCATGACGTTGCAGGAGTAGGTGATGGCACTATCATGGTCCAAAGGGGCTACTCCTTAGCCTTGGAAGATCAGGAGGTACTTCCACTTTTGAAGGAATCACCCATATATAGAAGCATTATGGTAGATGACTTTGACATTGGACATGTCAAATAATGGAGCTATGAGATGATAGGAGCCTTATTACAAAGGCCAAAAATGTTGTCACTTGGGAAACTGGGTTTATTGAGGGAGTGTTCCCAGGATCACTTCACCTATGATGTAATTTATGGATAAGGAGGAGTTGAGAGTGATGGAGTAGTGGATGGAGAAATCTATTACGATGATATGATCTTCTTGAATTGGATTTCGAATCGTAAGAAGAAATATCTTCATGAAGCACCTGGTTCATTCCTCTTCATGGGAGTATGTCATACAACTATGGAGGGCTCATTCATGGATATTATTATCATATTACTCTTAGTACATGGTAAGAATTATGTTTTTCAATTTATTGATTATCTAACACAATATTTTCATTCTCTTACCATTTCTATACAGTGCATTGCTCCATAAGACGATGAGCCTCTCTTTGGGCTTCATGGTCATTTTTGGGCCAACATCTATGATGGAGATAGCCATCTCTTGTATGGCTTTGGGCAAGTGTTGTATTATTTTCTGTATTCTCATTTGATATACAATGCCATCTACTATTTACTTGTAGATGTGATGACATACACAACTAGAAATTTTTTAAGAAACAACTTTCCATGTTATTTTTTGAAACAACAGTTAGAAAAATTGTGCTTTGAATACTTGGGAGACTGTTGGTACCTTCCAGCACTATGTAAAATATTAATTACCTCTCTCATTTGGATCCCATATGATGATAATGTCATTTTCACTTTGTATGGGGTGGTATGGAAAAGAACCAAAGAGTGGAACTTTGAAGATCCAACTGCATTTTTGCTTCATCAAGGTAACATCATTACAACCCAAATTTAGCAGAAGCTCTACATTTATCATAAGTAGAGAGAGATATAGTGTGGGATGGAAAATTTGATCCATTATGTTCAACTATGCAACACACCAATTTTTCAGGAGCTTAAGGTGGAGGGAATTTTTCATGAATTGCAATGTTGGAAGGTGACTCATTTTGTATGGATGACAGCTTAGGGATGGGGTATTCACATGGGAATGATAATTCCCAACACATTTCAAATTCCATGCCTTAATAAGGCCTCTAGAGAACACATTGTTTCCTCCATGGGTGTTTTACTTCTAAATGATGATAATTATTTGGGATGGTCACCAAAAGCTAACTAACTTACTTGGGAGGGGCAACTTGGAGAGTTATTGATAAGAAAGAATCTTGTTCCTTGGAGGAATTTCTCATATGAGTATACTACAGGAGGAGGAGAGGAGGCTATTTAGTTCTATCCTTGCAGTTTATTGAAGACAAGAAACATTTGCGAGGGGAGGACTATAATATTCCTAAATTAGCATGCAGCTAATTGGAATATTAATCTTGCTCTTGACATGTAGTTAGATGAATAAATGGGTAGGGAGGCCCATAAATCTCTTTAGTAGGCATAAAATACCACTTAATGTGAAAAGGAATTATATTCATAGCTGGATAAAGCACCCTCATGTGTGAACAGGGGCTAATTCATGTGGACAAGGTTAAGTTTGAGCAAGTCAACAATGCTAGTAGGGAGGGAGTGAATCATCAATAGAGACGGCCCAGTGTGAATGTGAATCAGTTTATATAGTTAGAATGAATCCACCTTGGGTGTGAAAGGAGATAATGCATCGAGACTAAGTCAACATTGACCAAATCAAAGAGAGTTGTAAATCACAGAGTGGAGCTAGTGGAGACAATGTTTTTTTGGAGGAGGAGTCTTTGCATGAAAGTAACCTCATGAATGGGTGGGACACATGGTCAGGAAACTCATCAAGTATATAATGGAGGGAATGGATGCCATATGGGACGTGGAGGATATTTTTTATGTTTTAGTCTTATGAATTATTGCATGCTTCAGGTTTTTAGCTGCGTTTGTTGTACTGTTTATTACAAGGGTATTCTCATGCAGGAATTCCCCACTCTTTCTTGGAGGACTTGTTGAATAAATTTGAGAGGAGGATTGTAAGCTTCATTTCCACCATCCTAAATTGGGACAAGAAGTCACCTACAGCCACAACACAATCTCCTTGAGGAACTGCATTATTTTTCATGGTGTTGCAGTGGAAGGGTCAAAACTTGTGATTGTGAGCTAGTTTCCTAGTGAAAGGATCAGCCTTTCACCCTCAGAGCTAGTAAGGAGGAGATACAGCCATTTATTTGTGTTTCCAGCCATATTTAGGTAGATATTCAGTCATACAGTGTGATCTAGCCGTATATCTACAACATATACTTCTTGTATCTTATGTCTATCAAGAAACCCTTGTCGGGTTATCTTGGAATTGTGTAAAAGAGACTAGATCTCAATTTTTCAGCTCTCTTGAGTAATATATCAGAAGATCCATGTGTCTCTCTATTTCTTTAGTATAAACCCTAATTAAAAAATTTTGTCACTTGCTTCAGTAATTTCTGTGTTGCATTAGTCATGGGGTTGTAGTGTTTTTGGGCTATTCTGGGCTTGGGAGGCCTGTTTAACTAAGCTATAGCCTATAACGATTTTTTTCTAATATTATTACATAATTGGTTGCTATAATGAATAAAATAATGTATCCATGGGCTTTTCTTTAATTTTATAGAACAATTTTCTGAAAAATATGTTTTTGGTGCCTATATTGCCGATTTTCCCCATTTGGGAATATTACACTATAAGTTGCCAAAGTATTTACCAATGAGTTTTTTTACCTTAGAATATATTAGACATATTTTGAACCCAAATTCTGTAAATTTTTTGGCTGCTAAAAAGAAAACCTTGTTTAAATTGAAAAACCAAGTGGGTCCGTTCATATGAAATAGCAGATAAGAAGGTGCAGAGGCAGCAAAGTAGTTGTTAGAGTATAAGTTCAGTGAAATTTTCCTTTGGTACTATGATCCATATAGTATAATTAGCAAGATGAGGTTGAAATGTAAATTAACCCCATATGCTCATGACAAGAATCCTGACATTGAAAAGTTTTCGAACCAAACATAATGGTTGGAAAATACATTGATAGAATCTGTTAAGAAAAATGATACTAGTCACACTTTGCAGACTGTAGCTCAGGAGGATAGAAGCACAAAAAGAAATAGGGAAGAACACTCATATACTGCTGAAACTACCATAGAAACCAAGTTCAAACTCAGGTACAATAAGAAACCAAAGATCAATCCTATAGAAAAAGAAAAAGAGACAGTGGAAATTTTAGATGTAGAGATTCCAGAGAAAGACAAGGTGACTCCCTCAGTGATTGAAAATGAGCAGCAACCTACTACTTCCAATGCACAAATGATTCAGAAACAATAGAGTGTGGAAGTATCATCATCAAAATAGGCAGAGGATAGAGATATGGATATCAAGGTAAAGTATAAAGAGATTCAAGAAAAAAATGAGGAAATAAAGAATGAAATCTATTCTCAGTACCTGAAGTAGACTCCAGGGATAAAAAATAGGCTGCTTTCAGCCTTTGATTATAAAAATAAGAAATTGTTGATGTCAGTACTTCAACCTATAGTGAAAACACCTGAAACAACAATTGGCTATAAAAAGGGTGATTTTGAAGTACCAGTCCAATACATTCATCCATTAGACCAGATTGAATTCCACAGACAAATTTCAGAAATGCTATATTCTAGAATGACTACAAAAGCAATGAGTTCTCAAAAGCTCCAGAATTATTTGACAAATGTGAGATATTAGATCAAGGTTGAAAAAGGTTTATCATATGCTAAATATACCAGAATCAAATCTTTAGAGGAGTTAATGATTGAAGTGGGTTACGACTCTTCTAATATGAAAGTTGCAGAAGAACTAGTAAAGAATAAAAATGTTGATATTTCAGCACTCAGAAAATAATTGAAATTACCTCCTACAGAGCATCCACAGGCCAAGGACCTTGTACAAGAAACAAATCAAAAGGATGAGATGATTAATCTCATATTACATATGACAGCACAAATTAAGGAGATGGGAATTCAGATGGACAAGTTAGTCCAAGAAAATGAAGCTGCAAGGACCCAAAATATCCCTCCTACTATAATTAGTGTGGTGACAATAGCAGTCCCATTCACTCTGGTAGAAGAATTAGATCTAAAGGTTCCATTGGCTACAACAGTGCCAGTCACTTCATCCACCACTTCTGCCACTAATTCTTCTACTACAACAGTCCAGAAAATAGATGAGGCCAGCAAAATGATAAAGAAAATGAAGGAAATTTCTATATAAAACAGTGAGATAAACAGGTTGAAAGAGTAAATCAAGAATCTTTAATATTCCAAGAATCTAGCACAGATAAATGCTAAAACAAAAGAACAAAAGGTTAAAAGGTTAAGGGAAAAACTCAAAAAGGTAGAAACAGAGTTGACCTTGAAAGAGCTCATGGCATATATTAAAAATCTACTATGTTCCAATATCATTGAATCATTCAATGATACTTGGTCATATATTTCGGTGATTTATGAACAGAAGGATTTGCTAAAAGTGGCCAGAGAAGAAATACAGAAGACCAAAGAGGAACTGGGCACCAAACCTGAAGAAGCATTGGAAATTATTAAATTCTTCAATTCCAAAAATAAGCAAGAATTGGATGAAATAGGAATAAAATAAAGGAAAAAAACCATTCTTGATGTAAGAAAAGTAATTCCCAAGAAAAATTTGATGAAACAGTTGGAAGACCAAAATATGGGCATAGCCATCACAATATCCATGGTAAAATTTGACTTTTTGAGGCAAAAGGGCCTTCCAAATCTTCTACTAATCAATGATAAAATGATGCAACGAGAATATTATAATAAAAAGATAAGGGAATTTTCCAAAGAACATGTGAACAAATCATATTGGCAAGGGATTCCAACAGGTAAAGTTTTGCGCAAAAGCATTGAAAATATGTTTTATTTACAACATGAAATAAAGCACCTTTTTGTGGTCAAGCCAACCTTTGCAAGATACACTGAAGCTGATGAGGACTTCAGGAAGCTCACAAAAATCAAATTACCAGAGGAATAATCTTGGGAGAAACTAAAAGATTTGCTGTAGAAACAGTTTGCAGTGAGAAAAGATAAAAACATAGTTGTTGTTTTTTACACAGTAAAACAGATTTTTAACACAGTAAAGCGATCAAAATAAACAGTAAAAGTGTACTAGGTTAAAGAGTATGAGTTGAAAAAGATTATCATATGAAAGGGGAAGACTAAAACAGATTAAATATCTAATTTCCAGCGTGAGGGACACCTCAATTGTCCAGCTAGAACCCAAACACAAACAACATACTATTTAATTTCGATAAATAGGACAACTAGCAATTTTTTAGGCAGCTACAACTATCTTTTTGCAAAAAGATATTTTATTCTCCAAGAAACATTCCTAAGATTGTTCTAGGATATTTTGTACTACTTTTTGTATAAATACTTGATCATTTGAAGAATTGAGTGTGGATAAATTGTTGAAGATCTCTGTAGCTGTTATATTCTGAACCTAAGGGTTTTTGTAACAAGTTCAAGTCAGAAGACTAGATCTCAAGCAATAAAGCATCATATTACTCTATTCATGTGTTGGGCCACTGAAGTGAGGTATTTTATAAATGTTATTTGTCGATTTTATTATTTTTTCATCCATTCATGAATGTGTTCTAAATTTTAATGTGAAATGAGGAATTTTTATATCAAAATTTGTTAAAATCACTCTGTTTTGGACTGGTTTTCAGTAAATGTTTTATGCTGATATCCAGACTAGTGAACCCTTAATTTCTCCCTAATTTCAATTGACCTCTCCCTTTTCACTCATTATCCAAATCAAATAATTCTTAATCTCTCTTTATCCCGATTAAAACCTAGCACCACGAGACCTTGAAGATCTGAAGTTACTCTACTATCTTTCCCAGTAAACATTTGACTTTAGACCTCGATCCTAATCTATCTGGTTCACACATTAACTCCATTTACCGAATGGATTACAAATCCACAACTATCCATCTCAGTAAGTGATTTTCCCACCAACTCAAATCAAAACCTCAAAACCAATTTTCCCTATATAACTAGCCTACAATCAGATATAAAAAAAAAAATTAAATCTTATAAAGAGAACCCTCTCTGAGTCTCAGGAAGGCTATATCCTAAAGCTTAAAAGCAATTTTGTGGTTACCTTTGATATTCTTTAAAATAAATTATTATCTCACAACTTTGAGAATTATTAGAGTGATAACATACTGGCGACTCCACTGGGGAACTAACCAATCCTCAATTCTCAAATAGATATTAAAGGAAATATTTTCATTATCTTTTTACTTTAAGATTGTTTTAATAATTTGTGAGTATATTTTCATAAAAAAATGTAATTATGGCTTCCAGAAGAGTCTACTATACTAGGTCAAATCCAGATCCACGTCTTGTTGTCATAGTAGAATCAAATATGGTCCAATATCATTGAATCAGTCAATGATACTTGGCCATATATTCAGGTTATTTATGAATAGAAGGATTTGATAAAAGCAGCTAGAGAAGAAATACAGAAGACCAAAGAGGAATTGGGCACCAAAACTTGAAGAAGCATTGGAAATTATTAAATTCCTCAATTCTAAAAATAAGCAAGAATTGGATGAAATAGGAATAACAGATAGGACAAAACCCATTCTTGACGTAAGAGAGTAATTTCCAAGAAACATTTGATGAAACAGTTGGAAGAAAAGTGGTAAAATATGGACATAGCCATCATAAGGTTCATGGTAAAATTTGACATTTTGAGGCAAAAGGGCCTTCCAAATATTCTAGTAATCAACGATAAATTGATGCAACAAGAAGATTATAATAAAAATATAAGGGAATTTTCCCAAGAACATGTGAACAAATCAGATTGGCAAGGGATTCCAACAGGTGAAGTTTTGTACAAAAGCATTGAAAATCTGTTTTATTTACAACATGAAATAAAGAACCTTTTTGTGGTCGAGCCAACCTTTGCAAGATACATTGAAGCTGATGAGAACTTCAGGAAACTCACAAAGATCAAATTACCACAGGCAGAATCCCGGGAGAAACTAACAGGTTTGCTGTAGAAACAGTTTGTAGTGAGAAAAGATAAAAACATAGTTGTTGTTTTTTACACAGTAAAATAGATTGTTAACATAGTAAAGCAATCAAAATCAACAGTAAAAGTGTATCAGGTTAAAGAGTATCAGTTGAAAAAGAGTATCATATGAAAGAGGAAGACTAAAATAGATTAAATATCTGATTTCCAGCATGAGGAACACCTCAACTGTCCATCTGCAACCGAAATCCAAAAACATACTATTTAATTTCAATAAATAGGACAACTAGCAATTTGTTAGGCAGTTGTCACTATCTTTTTGCAAAGATATATTGATTTTCCAAGAAAAATTCCTAATATTTTTCTTGGATATTTTGTACTACTTCTTGTATAAATAATTCATCATTTAAGGTATTGAGTGCAGATAAATTGTTGAAGATTTCTATAGCTGTTATATTATAAACCTAAGGTTTATGTACCAAGTTCAAGTCAAAAGACTAGATCTCAAGCAATAAAGCATCATATTATTGGACTCATGTGTTGGGCCACTGAAGTGAAGTATTTTCTAAATGTTATTTGTCAATTTTTGTATATTTTTCATCCATTCATGGATGTGTTCTAAATTTTAATGTGAAATTAGGAATTGTTATATCATAATTTGTTAAAAGCACTCTCTTATTGACTTGTTTTCATTTAAATTTTTTCTACTGATATCTAGACTAGGCAACCCTTAATTGCTCCATAATTTAGATTGACCTATCCCTTTCAACTTCTTATCCGGATCAAAGAATTCTTAATTTCACTTTATCCCAATTAAAACCATTTCAACATCATCCCTTGAGGATTTGAAGCGACTCTACTATATTGCCAAGTAAAAATTTGAATTTGGACCTTGATCCTAATCTATCTGCTTGGCACATTGACCCCATTTACACAATGGATTATATATCCACAACTATCCATCTTATTAAGTGATTTTCCCACCAAATCAAGTCAAAACCTCAAAACCAATTTGCCTTATATAACTAGCCTAAAATCAGATATTAAAACAAATTTAAATATTATAGAGAGATCCCTATCTGAGCCTTAGGAAGGCTAGATCCTAAAGCTTAAAATAATTTTTTTGGTTACCTCTGATATTCTTTAAACTATAAATTAAAATCTCACAACTTTGACAATTATTAGAGTGATAAGATACTGGCGACTCCATTGTGGAACTAACCAATCCTCATTTTTAAAATAGATCTTAAAGGAAATATTTTCATTATCTTTTCATGTTAAGATTGTTTTAATAATTTGTGAGTCTATTTTCATAAAAAATTGCAATTCTGCCTTCCAGAAGAGTCTACTGTACCAGGTCAAATCCAAATCCACAACTTGTTGTTATAGTAGATAATCCTGATAGAATTGGAAAGAAAAATAGAGTAGAGGATTTAGGTAATAAAATTTCATTGGTCAAAGCTAATTCTCTTAAAAAAAAACTATCAAGTTTACAAGACATAGAATTTCACTTAAATTTTGAACAATATTTATTTAGAACCAAGTCAGAAAGTGATTTACATAGCACTGTAATAGATCCTAATTTTATTTCATTTATTAAAACAAAAAAGGGAACTGTTTCAATAGATTCTGAAGAAAATATTTTTGAAGTTTATGATAATCTTGATGCATTAATTGCTACTTTGATTAAAGAAATAGATTAATCTTATTTACAACATTCAGTTGAATTAAGTGCTTTATCATCCTATACCCCTAAGCCTTCTACCACTCATTTAGATACTAGCCTTATAGAATCTGTAGGTTCATCCTTTTTCACTACTACTTCATCCATTATTTCCACCACACTTCATTCCACAGATTCGTTTTTTCCTCAGAAAACATTTCAACCTAGAGTATTATTTCCATCCTCCACCACCTCAAGTGCATCCACTAATTTTTATTCTGTATTTTCCAATACATCATTATCATTCCCAAGCACCTCTTCATATATCCCAACTTCCTCGTCTAGCATCTCAACCAAATTTTCTAGTACATCTTCTTATATTCCAATCTCATCTGCAAGTTATTTAAATACATCAGAAAGTACTTCTAGTTATTCACCATGTACATCCAAATTACCCCCTAGCCAAGCTAGAATTCGGCCATGGCTATCAGATATGCTCTGTTGGTCCTACCAGCACAGTTACATAACATCCCTCAAGACTATCAAATAAAAATCCGTCAATTTGATGCAACCACTAATTATACTGCCCAGCAACATGTTAATGAGATGAAAGACTATTTTGAGTTGCATGAAATAGATTATGATGATGTCCAAATGAGAATTTTTTCTCAAACATTAACTAGTGAGGTAAAAAAGTGGTTTAAAGGTTTAAATGTTGGTATTATTGCTAATTTAGCAGTTTTTCATAGATTATTACTAAATAGATGGGAAAAGAAGAAAAATCCCCTACAAATCTTATCTAAATTTGAAAATATAAAAAGAGCACCAAATGAAACAATTCAAGATTATTGTACTAGATATAATAGTATATATAATGCAATTCCTACTAATCTTAAATCCCCTCTAGACTTTTTCCTTATTAAATTCCCTGATGGATTTGATACAGATATATCCTATCAGCTAAGAGAGAGATATATAGATACTTTAGAGAAGATGCAAAGTAATTTTGTTAGTGTAGAGTAAAATCTGTTAACAAAGAAAGCTAGATTACAGAATGAAAGGAGAGTAACAATAAAAGAAGAGGAATCTACTTCAGATTTAAAAATAGATCAATTAGTAAAAAAATTAGAAATAATTATGGATAGGTTAGATAATATGGAAAGGAATGCACAATGGGATAACCAACAACAAGGAACTCAAATTAGAAATCTCAATTTCAGGAAGAACACCAACATTGGAAAATCTAGAGAATCAACACCTGACCAAACAATAAGACCACCTTTCCAAGAGAACTATGTTGAAAGTTCTCATAAAAATGAAGATGATGAAGAAACCATAAATATAATGGGTATTAAAGAAGATAACACCATTTTTGTTACACAAGAATATCAGGAGTTATACGAGTTACAACAATTTCAATTAGATTCTGGTGAGTCTTTCAATTAAACACAAGGTTATGAGTTTTCAATCAATGAAGTAAATAAGAAGTATAACCTTAGAAGCAAGAAAAATGTAGAGCCTTCTACCAAGAAATTTGTCTAAACACAAACAAAGAAACTAGTAGAGGCTCCTACCACTAAAGTTCAGAAAATTATCCTTGGGGAAAAGAAGAAAAACTCTAGTTTAACTCAAAAAGATTCAAATCCTAAAACTTCATCTAGTCCCAAAATTGTTGACAATACAGATGATTTTTTCCAAACATCAACAGATTCAAAAAAATCTATTGCTATCAAGACAACTAATTCTACTAAAACAACAATTTTATACTCCAAAACACCTACTGCTGATCCAAAATCAACTGATCCAAAAGCTACCACTGCTAAAGCGGCTGCTGAAAATACAAAATCTGCAAAAACATCTACTGCTTCTCAAACTATTCCTAAAAATAAAACTAAAAACAATAAGACAATAGAAACACAAACAGAGAATGAGAAAATAGTTGTAGAAAAAGAAGATAAACCTACACAAACTACAGCTACAAAATAAGAAATAATTTAGCTAGGAAAATCCTAGCCGTCATTTAATATTGAAGCTGAAATT
Organism: Pinus albicaulis; assembly: GCA_034641835.2. Lineage (NCBI taxonomy): Eukaryota > Viridiplantae > Streptophyta > Pinopsida > Pinales > Pinaceae > Pinus > Pinus albicaulis. Next base: position 184,331,570 of record CM076581.1, on the reverse strand, counting down.
TCCAAATTAAAAATACCAATTCCTTTGAAAAAAATGGTAAAACGTGATTTATAAAAAACACCTATCACTAAAACTTTAAATATGAATGATGGAGAATATTCAATAAACTTAAGTGATGATCAACCTAAATTAAATTTTCGACCTGATGTTTATGGGAAACACCAAGATGGAGCAGTTCCACCATTTTACATTAGCTTAATTTATTATGATCAAATATGACATAATACAATGCTAAATTCAGGGGCTTCACCTAATTTAATGCCAAAATAAATAATGGAAACCTTGAATTCAAATATCACTAGGCCTTACAAAGATGTCTTTTCATTTTATTCCAGCAAAGTAAAATGTTTAGGTTTGATAAAAGATTTGTGTGTTACTCTAGTTCAATATCCTAGGAAAAGCATAGTCATGGAAATTGTAGTAGTTGATATCCCTCCCAAATGTGGAATGATTTTATCTCACTCATGGGTATCTAAATTGTAAGGATCTCTACAACTTGATATGTCATATGCAACAATATCATTTTTTGGCCAACCAAATAAAATTTACAGAGAAACATTTATGAAGTATATAGTGAGTAGTGTAGAAATACCAAGAAATTATCCTATTTACTCTACACCTACTGACATGGATTCATTCATTTTATGCAACTTTGAAATTGGAATTGAAAACAATACTAACATAAAAGAGAAAAACAAAGCACCAGACAATGAAAATATTTTTCATGAATCATTATGGCACCTAGATTTTGATGGATCAGTCAATAAATTAGGAGTAGGAGCAGGAGTTTGGATACATAATATGGAAAACAATCATGTAGAAGGTCATGCTTTTAGGTTAAATTTTAAATTCATAAACAAAATGGATGAATATGAAACTCTTATTTTAGGACTGCAGATTGTTAGGAATTTAGGAGGTAAAAGAGTGTCAATTATGGGAGGCTCGGAGTTAATTTTGAAACATATAACTGAAGAATATTCTATTTATAATCCAAAATTAAGCCGATGTAGAGACATTGTTTTAGATTTAATTAAGAAACTGTTGGAATGTGAATTTTCTGCAATCCCAAGAAAACAAAATATACAGGCTCACTACTTAGCATATTTTTCTAGTATCTGTAATTTTCCATTTCAACCAAATCATAGATATACTGCAGAAGTCAAACACAGACCTACAATTCCAAGAAATATTAAATATTGGCAAATTTTCTCATAGGATGAACAAATTTATCATTTCATGAACAATGAAGGAGAACTCCAGAGTTGTAAAATAGACATAGACTGTACAGTATATCAAAACATAGATAGTGAAATTGATTTAAATAATGTAGATGTAAATAATTTATATTTTGCTAAACCTACTAAATTTAGTCAATTAGACAGATAATTTAGAAAAACTATAAATGGAAGAATTAGCAGATGATGAATTTGAAATTTTGAACCTGAAAGATAAATTTTTACCAAAAGGATTAACCCCTTTAGAAGATTTGTTTGACTCTAATGATGTTGCAAGAAAACCTAAGATGGAGCCATTAAGATCTGATATTGAGGAATGTAATATAGGTACAGAGTTAAAACCTAAGATGATTAAAATTTCGAAAGCTTTACCTCATGAAGAAAAATAAAAATGCATAGCTCTTTTTAAATAATTTCAGGATGTATTTACTTGGAGTTATGAGGACTTAAAATCCTATGACACTAGCATAATACAACATAAAATACCTATAAAAGAAGGATCAATCCCATTTTGATGCCTTTAATTGAGAAAGAGGTAAAGAGAATGTATGATGCCCAAATAATTGCACCAATCAAATATTTTTATTGGGTTTCTAATCTAGTTCCCACTAGGAAAAATATTGGATAAATCAGACTGTGTGTTGATTTCAGAAATTTAAATAAAGTGTCCTTAAAAGACAACTACCCTCTCCCTAAGATGGATCACATTCTACAGAGGGTGGTTGGTTCTTTCAGAATTTCATCATTAGATGGATTCTCTGGATATAACTAGATTCTAGTTCAACCAGAAGACCAAGCTAAAACTGCTTTTACTACTCCATGGGGCACTTTCATGTATGTGAAAATTCCTTTTGGGTTAATGAATGGAAGAGCAAATTTTGAAAGAGCTATAGATATAGCATTTGGAAAGGAAATTCATGAGTTCCTTATGATTTATTTAGATGACATTACTGTATTTTCAAAGACTGATAATGAACATTCATACCATCTTAGGCAAGTCTTTCTTAAATGCAGGAAATCTGGCATCTCTCTAAATCCTAAGAAAACTTTATTTGGATTGGAAGAAGGTAAGTTATTAGGACATATTATATCTAAAGAGGGAATTAGGATAGACCCAACTATAATAGAGGTCATTCTAAACATTAGTCCTCCTAGGAACATTAAAGAGTTACAAGCCTTCTTAGGTAAAATTAACTTCCTTAGAAGATTCATCTCAAATCTAGCTCAAATAATCAGAGAACTTAACAATATGTTGAAAAAAGTCTCAGTAATTAAATGGAATGTTGAGGCCAAGCAATCATTTGAATCAATTAAATAAGACTTAAAAAAAACACCACTTCTTATAAGGCCTGACTTTAAAAAATATTTCATTATTTTCTCGTTTGATTCGGAACACACTATTGCTACAGTTTTACTGCAGAAAAAATGAGCAGGGCTATGAACATGTCATTACTTTCTTTAGCAAGTCACTTAGAGATTCCACTTTAAAGTATAATATAATTGAAAAGAAGGCCCTAGCTTTATTAAAGGTCATAAAAGACTTTAGAGTGTATATTCTTTATTCACATATCATTGCCTATGTTCCAAATACAATTGTAAAGGATATTCTAACACAGAATGGACCTGATGGGAAAAGAGGCAAGTGGATTTCTACAATTTTTGGAATATGACATAGAAATCAAACCCACCAAACTCATAAAAGGTTAAGGTTTAGCCAAACTCGTGGCTGAATCAAATCGTCATGCTTTAGATTAATTTTATTGCCCAAATACATTATCAGGAGGAGATGGCAAATCCAAATATCAGTGAAGCCTTTTCAGACTCACCATGGTATGCAAATATTGTATTTTTATTACTAAATTTACAATATCCTCCTAGATTATCAAGAACAAAAGCTAGATTTTTAAAATTAAAGGCAGTAAGATTTTGTATCATAAACAATGTACTCTTTTGGAAAGATCATGGTGGAATTTTATTACATTGTTTGCCTAAAGAAGAAGCTAACAAAGTTTCGGAGTAATTTCATGTAGGTGACTATGGGGGACATCTTTACTAGAAAACTACGACAAATAAAATCTTGAGAGCTATTTTTTACTAGCCTACCTTGTTTGTAGATGTCAAAAAGTATGTGACCTCCTGTCACAAGTGCCAAATATTGGAAGGAAAGAAAAAGATGCTACCCCTGCCGTTAAAACCCATCTCAATAGAAATTCCTTTTAAACAATGGGGTCTTGACTTCATTTGGGAAATTCACCCTCCATCCTCAGCCCAAAACAAGTGGATTTAGATAGCCACTGACTCTTCCACTAAGTGGATAGAAGCTATACCCTCTAGGCAAGCCACTGAAACTGTCATAATCTCCTTTTTAGAAAAAAAAATACACTCAAGATTTGGATGCCCCCAAAATATTATCACTAACAATGCAGAATTCAAATATAAAATATGATTGATTTTTGTCATAAATACCACATTACCCTTGGCCATTCTATTGCATATTACCCTCAAGGTAATGGCCTTGATGAATCCTCCAATAAAAGCCTTGTGAACATCATCAAAAAATTACTAGAAGATAACAAGAAATCTTGGAATAAGAGATTAGTTAATGCCTTATGGAAAGATAGACTTACTACTAAAAAATCTATTGGTACATCCCATTACTAGCTTGTTTATGGGATGTATGCTATTTTTGCATATTCCTTAGGAATACTTGTAATAAAAATAATCCAAGAGCTGAAAATTGAAAACAATGATATTGAAAGAAGGATTAACCAAACCATACACTTGCAAAAAAAAACAGAAGAGGTTTATCTTAAGTCTTAAGTTATCCAAGACAAGATTGTGAATATTTTTGACAAGACGAGTAAAGAAGATTATTTCTATATAGATGAAAAAGTTCTGAAGTGGGATTCCAGGAGAGAAGAGAAAGGTAAACATGGGAAATTTGATTTTATATGAAAAGGACCTTATTTTATTTATGGTTATAGAGGCAACAATGATTTATTTTTGAAAGAGATGGATGGATCAGATCTCGTACGTGGACCTGTCAATGGCAGCATGTTAAATAATTACTGCTTTTCAGAAATAACCAATAGTTAACTTTTTTTACTTTATTCATTGTACATAGCATTTCAGATTTTAGATTGGATTGGATGTTTCTCCTAAAAAAGTTGCAGCTTGGAGAGAAGGCCCTAAGATTCGAAAGGATAAAATATCATATGAATATTTGCAGAGCTCAGACAACATTTACAAGGTCAGCACAGTCATAATTCAGAGGCTACTAGTCTCAAATTTCTTGACATTTCACCAAGGAAATGCCATCCCCATATGGAGCCACTGTTAGGGTCCTCTAATTACAGGATTCATAATTTTTGAATTGAAATTGATTATTCTTGTAATATGTACATACTTTTATTTTTGCAAGTTGTTTTCCCATATTAGAAAATAAAAGATGAAAAGAGCGTAAAAGTCCTAAAAGAAAAATCAAAGGACTTAAAAGAAAAAATAGAAAAAGGAATAGAAAAAATGGACTCCAAATACAAAAAAGAGATCAGAATAAGACATGAAAGTGATGCAAGTGAAAATGCCACTACTAGTTACTTTTTACTTCAAAATAAATGACTATTTCTCGCTTGTTCAAAATGCCATAATCCATGATGAGTTAAATAGCTTAAACTTGACTTTTTCATGATTTAAATTTCATGTTTAAAGACAGAGAATAAAGATCTTGCTAAACAGTTTAAACTTGGTAGATCAGTAGTTAGGTAGAGAATAAATGACGAGCTCAACAGTTTAATCTGAGCCTTTGGATGAAAGAAGGTTATAATTAGATAGTTTCATGTTTTAAAAATAAAAATGAATAAGGATCTGCAAGCTTAAATGAACCTATGAAAATAAAGGAAAAATGGTAGAATAAATTATGGGTAGGTATAAAGCAATTACACAAGGCATGCATAAACATCATGAGGCATACTACTAATTTTCCTCCCCACAATTTGTTTTAGTACTAAATCCTTCAGTCATAAAGACTCAGAGCATTTCTCTGACTTCTGGTGGCACTAGACCCATGTCTTAATGACTGATTGGAACCAAGGTATTGGATCCCAATTCATTAAAACCCTTCCTTTTCATAAGAAACCATTTTCCCTTAACATGACTCATTTTTCCCTATTAAAACCCCTTTTCCTAAGTTAAAATACATATTCCCTTTTGGAAAAGTAAAAAATCCCTAAAATGCACTTATCTTATGTTTTAAAGTGTAAAATGTTGATATTGGACCCCCACTATGAAAATCCCGCATAAAAACATGTTTTTACACTACCCTAAGTGTATTTTAGTTTCCTCATTTATTTCATTCATTAACATGCTAATATAGCTTATTAACTCCTTTATAAACCTTCCATCCCATATTGTATTAATTCATTGTATATTAAATAAAACCAACCCATATTTTATGTTTATCCTACGGTATATTTTCCCCACATGATATTTAACCCTCTCCCCATAGGTTTAAACTATCATTTTTTATATTCATATGCCTAATGTTTACATTACACCTGCATGCATTACATTTACTAAGTAAAACATTAAAGCCTACCTATCCACCTATTCCTTTAACATTAAAATTTTATGTTAAAACTTTGTTTTAACATATAAAATTTAAAACCCTTCTCATAAATAACTCCCAGGCCCGACACCCATTACCCACAGCTCCATTGAATAATCCTAGCCATTCGCATCCACCCGCCAAATTTTAAAGGCCAAAATCTCCCATCGCAAATTCAATAACGTAGTCGTTATACAAAATAATATTTGTGATAAAATAAGTTTCGACCCTTCCTCTCTCCTCCATGCATCATTTTTATATTGGATCGCATCCATTCAAGAAATACCATTTACCACCTTTTGACAATGCAATAACCTCTCAGTGGTAAATCATCCCTCCACCTAAACCGTTTTCAATTTGAAGTAATTGGTAATAAATGCAAACACTTTTCAATTCAAAATATTTATAAAAACACCAAAATGTATGCCTTTCAAGCCCTTTGTTTCTCTTTTTTCTCATAAAACCATTCCCGACTGAGAAAATTAGGTTTCCGCCCTGTTTGAATACAAAAAAAACATAATTCAACCAAACTCAGTGTTGCGATCAGTAAAAGCCTCTATTATACATTTAAAATACCTCAGTAAGCTTTTGATAGCTTCCAAATCCTAGCAAACCCTTTCTTCCACATCAAAATTCCTAAATTCACAAGTAATTCTTAGGAAAAAGACCTATCCTTCATTTTAAAAGAAATACGCTCTTGAAATTGAACCTTTTAATACCTGTTTCCCTAAGGAATAGCCATATTTTCTCAAAAAATTCATCTCTGCTATAAACCTAAGTATTCCCAGAGTTTCTGAAGACAATAATTTAATTTTTGAAGCAAATTGAAGAGAATTTAGGTATCTGCAAACCTAAAAGAACCCTCTGAAACGTCCAAGTTCTTTCTACAATAATCATAAGTCCTTTATGTATAAAGTTGAATGTTTTACGATTGTTTAATAAACAGAAGAGTACATTAAACCCTTGTTAGCTTTTCCTGAGCCTGTAAAAGTTAAAGAAATTGGTTTTTAAAGAAAAATTGATTGTTTGAGGTAGAGAAATACAAATTTTACCTATTGGAGTCCAAGAGAAACCTCTGTTATACTAAAATACCTTCTGTAAATAGTTTAGTCTGATAGAATTGTTTTGAAAACCTAAAAATAGAGTTTTAAAGATCAAGAAAGGTTAAAGTGTTAAAAACAAACCTATCAATGGCATCTAAAAGCACAATTGTCATCAATCCACTAGAACCTCCTGCTGTGGATGTTGAATATACCCCATTGGCTGATATGGAATACAAAATTGCTCATCTAGTAACTAAATTTACCCTTCTTGAGCTCCACTGCTAGATCCAAGAGAAATATTTGGACCAAGTAGATGAAGTGCTTGTTTTGGAGTCTAATTTGCCCAAGTATGTTGTTACCCACACCCATCAATGCCCTGAGTTCATTATATTGTGCCAAACTCATTATTCCCCAGATCAAAGAGCAATTGTCAATGCTAAGGAAGAAGTATTATTTACCATCATTGCTGAATCCATAAACCAAATGCTTCAGTTGCAGACAACACCTGATGCAGTCCCTTTGTCTATTGTATCTCTTACAAATTTTTATCTGGAGTTAGATTTTCCAAAAATATTTCAAATCTTTCAAACATTCATGCCTTCCTATGTAGAAATCCCCAAGCTTAACCCTCCATATCCTCCAATTTCCCAGAAGGAACAAGATGCATTATCTCAATGTTGTATTTTATCCTTGGTAACTTTACTGATGAACATACATATGAATCTATACTTGGTTTTCTATCCATGTTTGTGCCTGGTCAGCCCCCTGCAGTCATCTATAATTTTGTTGAGTATATTTCTGATAACATCCATGAACAACTTGTTAAGCTTCCTACTGAAGGTGTTTTTAGATATACCTCATTTATCTTCTGTATGTTCCTCTATTTCAAATTAGATAAGTTTCCAATAGTTCTTCAAAATATGGATGTAGAAGGAAATGCATGGTCTATCATTTTTTGGACTTCGTTGATCAGAAAGGAGTCAACTGAGTTCACATATGCAGACTTCAAAAACTTTTTTATTCATCCATTGGTAAATCTGCTTAAAAACTGTGTGCAACCTAGGATCAATGATGAAATTAAGAGGGTTTTACAGTTATCAGAATAGACCAGGACAAGTGATTTCTATTTATACCTAAATCACACTTAAGTTAGAGTTTATGGGTCAAATATCATTCCCTATAAGTTGCCAAAGTATTTACCAATGAGATTGTTTGCCTTAGAATATATTATATAGATTCTGAACTCATATTCTGTAAATTGTTTGGCTACTAAAAATAAAACCTAGTTTAAATTGAAAAACAAAATGGGTCCGCTCATATGCAATAACAGAGAAGCAGGTACAGAGGCAGCAAAGCAGTTGTTAGAGTATATTTTCAGTGAAAATTTCCTTTGGTACTATGATCCATATGGTATAATTAGCAAGATGAGGGTGAAATTTAAATGAACCCCATATGTTCATGAAAAGAAGCCTGACATCGAAAAGTTTTCGAACCAAACATAATGGTTGTAAAATACATTGATAGAATATGCTAAGAAAAGTGATACTAGTTACACTTTGCAGACTCTAGCTTAGGAGGACAGAAGAACATAAATAAATAGGGGAGAAGGCTCATATACTACTGAAACTACCATAGAAACCAGGTTCAAACTCAATTACAATAAGAAACCAAAGATCAATCCTATAGATAAAGAGAAAGAGACATTGGAAATATTAGATGCAGAGATTCCAGAGAAAGACACTGTAACTTCCACATTGATTGAAAATGAGTATCAACCTACTACTTCCAACACACAAATGATTCAGAAACAGCATAGTGTGGAAGTATCATCATTAAAATAGTCAGAGGATAAAGATATGGATATAAAGGAGAAGTATAAAGAGATTAAAGCCAAAAATGAGGAAATAAAGAATGAAATCTATTCTCAATACTTGAAGCAGACTACATGGAGACAAAATAGGCTGATTTCAGCCTTTGATTATAAAAATAATAAATTTTTGATGTCAGTACTTCAACCTACAGTGAAAACACCTAAAACAACATCTGACTATAGAAAGGTTGATTTTGAAGTACTAGTCCAAGGCATTCATCCCTTGGACCAGATTTAATTCCACAAACAAAGTTCAGAGATGTTATATTCTACAATGACTACAAAATCAATAAGTTCTCAAAATCTCTAGAATGCTTTGACAAATGTGAGAGATCAACTCTAGGTTGAAAAAGCTTCATCATATGCTAAATATACAAAAATCAAATCTTTAGAGGAGTTAGTGATTGAAGTGGGTTATGACCCTTCTAATGTGAAAGCTATAGAAGAACTAGTAAAGAAGAAAAATGTTTATATTAAAGCACTTAGAAAAAAACTCAAATTACCTCCTATAGAGCATCCATAGGCCAAGGAAACTGTACAGGAAAAAAATCAAAAGGATGAGATGATGAATCTCATATTAAAGATGACAACACAAATAAAGAAGATGGAAATTGAGATGGAAAAATTAGTCCAAGAAGAAGAAGCTGCAATGACCCAAAATTTCCCTCCTACTGTAATTCCTGTAGTGACCATATCAGTCCCGTCCACTTTGGGAGAATAATTAGCTCCAAAGGTTCCATTGGCTACAACAGTGCCAGTCACTTCATCCACCACTTCTGCCACTGAGTCTTCTACTACAACAATCCAGAAAACAGATGAGGCCAGAAAACTGATAAAGTTAATGGGGGAAATGTCTATACAAAACAGTGAGATAAACAGGTTGAAAGAAAAAAACAAGAATCTTGAATATGCCAAGAAGCTGGCACAGATCAATGCTAAAACAGAAGAACGAAAGGTTAAAAGGTTAAGTGAACAACTCTAAAAGGTAGAAACGAAGTCGACCTTGAATGAGCCTATGGAATATTAAAAATCAACTATGGTCCAATATCGTTCAATTAGTCAATGATACTTGGCCATCTATTCATGTGATTTATGAACAAAAGGATTTTCTAAAAGCAACTAGAGAAGAAATAGAGAAGACCAAAGAGGAACTGCGCACCAAACCTAATGAAGCATTGGAAATTATTAAATTCCTCAACTCTAAAAATAAGCAATAATTGGAGGAAATAGGAATAACAGACATGACAGAAACCATTCTTGAGGTAAGAAAATTAATTTCCAAGAAAAATTTGATGAAAAGGTTGGAAGAAAAGTGCCAAAATATGGACATAGGCATCACAAGATTCATAGTAAAATTTGACATTTTGAGGCAAAAGGGCCTTCCAAATCTTATAGTAATCAATGATAAATTGATGCAACAAGAATATTATAATAAAAAGATATGGGAATTTTCCAAATAACGGGTGAAAAAATTAGATTGGCAAGGGATTCCAACAGGTAAAGTTTGAACAAAAGCATTGAAAATATGTTTTATTTAGAACATGAAATAAACAACCTTTTTGTTGTGAAGCCAACATTTGCAAGGTACATTGAAGCTGATGATAAGTTCAGGAAAATCGCAAAGATCAAATTACCAGAGGTAGAATCCTGGGAGAAAATAACATATTTACTGTAGAAACAGTTTGTAGTGTGAAAAGATAAAAATAGAGTTCTTGTTTTTTACACAGTAAAATAGACTGTTAACAAAGTAAAGCAGTCAAAATCAAGAGTAAAAGTGTATCACGTTAAAGAGTATCAGTTGAAAAAGAGTATCAGATGAAAGAGGAAGACTAAAACATATTAAAGATCTGATTTCCAGTGTGAGGGACTCCTCAACTGTCTAGCTGCAACCCAAATCCAAACACCATACTATTTAATTTCAATAAATAGGACAACTAGCAATTTGTTAGGCAGCACTCACTATATTTTTGCAAAAATATATTTTATTTTCCAAGAAAAAAATCCTAAGATTGTTCTAGGATATTTGGTACTAATTTTTTTATAAATACTTCATCATTTGAAGTATTGGGTGTGGATAAATTTCAAAATATTTCTATAAATGTTATATTTTTAACCTAAGGGTTTTTGTACCAAGTTCAAGTCAGAAGCCTGGATCTCAAGCAACAAAGCATCATATTACTGGATTCATGTATTGGGCCACTGAAGTGAAGTATTTTCTAAATGTTATTTTTCAATTTTCTTATGTTTTTCATCCATTCATGAATGTGTTCTAATTTTTAATGTGAAATCAAGAATTTTTATATCAGAATTTGTTAAAAGCACTCTGTTATTGACTAGTTTTCATTTAAATGTTTTCTGCTAATATCCAGACTAGGGAACCCTTAATTTCTTCCTAATTTCGATTGACCTCTCCCTTTTCACTCTTTATCCAAATCAAAGAATTCTTAATTTCTCCTTATCCTGATTAAAACCATTTCACCATCAACCCTTGAAGATCTCAAGTGACTCTACTATCTTGGCCAGTGAAAATTTGACTTTAGACCTTGATCATAATATATCTGCTTCACACACTGAATCCATTTACCCAATGGATTATAGACCCCCAACTATATGTCTCAGTAAGTTATTTTCCCACCAACTCAATTCAAAACCTCAAAACCAATTTTCCCTATATAGCTAGCCTAAAACCAAATATAAAAACAAAGTTAGATCTTATAGAGAGATCCCTATCTGAGCCTTAGGAAGGCTAGATCCTAAAGCTTAAAAGTAGGTTTGTGGTTACCTATAATATTCTTTAAACTATAAATTAAAATCTCACAACTTTGAGAATTATTAGAGTGATAACAGGAATCATTATGTATCATAATTTAGGATAACAGATTTAGGTAGTTTTGGTTGAAATCAACATTTTCCTAGTCAATACACTATTGAGGGAATCAATTGTAACTATAATTACTTTATTTTGATCAGCATGAGAATCGTAATATTCCCATGACTGATCCGTTCCTCATTTTTCTGGACATTTCACTTTTATAAGCACTCAGACCTCTAAGGTCAGGGGTGAGCACATAACAATATCATTATTTTGACTTTGTACTTTTGATCGTCATAGTATAGATTTTCGTATTGTTGTTGTTGTTACATGTATTGAAAGATTTAATTATTATTTAGTTTCTATCTTCTCCTGTTCCCTGTTAGGGAGGAAGGGCCCTCCTCTTTAATAGGGATTGCAATGATAAAGTAGTGGTAGTATATTTCATACTCTCTTCTACGTATTTGTGAAGTGCTACCATTACTGTATTGGATGTAAGTAGACCTGCTTTAGTTTCAGATATTTATTATGTTGTTAGACATATTGAATTAGAAATACCAGCTAGTGTAGTTATCGTGTGGCACACAAAATACCAGTTTATCTGAAGTGTGATTTTTTTGTTGTATACCTTTTATTATTGCAATCATGTTAATTTTTGGCAATTGTTTCAGCAACCAATTATTTTCATTTTATGTCCGCTTCAGGTATGATGTATCAACACAGACAGTGCAACTATCATTGAAACAAAAGACATCTCTAGATTGATAATTTATGTGTATTTCCTTACTCAATTAACAATGATTAAAGCATTCAAACACTTGTCTTGTGAACAACAAATCACAGGGAACCAACCCTATCTTATGAGCACCAACTCACTGGGAACCAACCCTTCCTGAACACTAATACTTTTAGATTTTGAGGGTTGCAATCCTCAGCCTAGCTCCACCCTCCCACCCTTAATAGTGAATAAGAAGGGGGTGAATTAGTAATACTTGGTGTGCAAGTGTGAATGCATATTCAAACCCTTTCCCACATTAATTATCAATATGGGTGCATTGGTTATTGCAAAGCTAATGCACACAGTATGTGCAGATACAATAGCACAATTTTGATATCAATCGTGGATTAGGTAATTTAAACAAAGAAACAATCATTGTAACAACAAATAAATAAATGGAAGAAATAAATCATAAAGCTTATAATGCATTCATAGCAATAAGAGTATCAACAAATACATCTACTGTCACAACAATTGAAAATTATAAAAAACATGAAATAGAAATAACAACACACAGGAAATACAAAACACTTGATCGGAGAGTGGGCCCAACTCTCTGATCAGGGCTGCAATATGCTCACAACTTACAGAACTAACATGAAATTAACTTGCATTAACTTGATCAAATAACGTTCTATTACACAGCTCCATTCCTTGCATAGCCAACCCTCTATACATTATCTCCTATGCGCTCTCTCCTCCCCTTATTTCTAATTTGTGCCCTTTTAAATATACAAAAAAAAAGCGAAATAAACTAATTACAAAATCTCAATAAGGAAGATGAGATCTGAAGGATGTTTCCATTATGATTCAGCTAGCACAAGTCAAATCTGGCAATTCCAATTGGGGCAATTTTGGAGAATGGCCACAACAGAAAATCTGCAAATTTGTCCTTAGAATAACCCTATTTTTCCCTCAATCAAGACCAAAATTTGGAAAACTACACAATGGGAAACTTATTTGGTTTGTTCTGCAAAAAACCCATGTCTCAGATTTTCAAGTTTCTTCTTCGTTTGCCATAAATGTTCAACGCAAAACTGTCTCTTGTTATTTGAACGAATTTCTAAGTTGGAATATTTAATTATCAGCTAAAGATCAAATCTGCAATCTGGAAGAGATCTTGGAGGCTAAAATAGTGATTTATGTTATAAAGAATTCATTAATAAACCATCATTGTCAAAATCATGCATAATAATCATTAATTTATTAAAATAAAGGAGAACAAGTATTATTTATCCAAAAGATCATAAATAATTATGAAATGGAATTATATAATAAATTATGATAAATAATGTGATAAAATAATATTAGAAATGGATGAAATTGATGCTAAGAAGTGATAATAATAATAAAAATTAGTGTCCCAACATCTCCCCCAAACTTAACATGTTGCATGTCCTCATGCAACCCAATGCCTCAGTATTAACCAAGCTATAATACAATAATCAAAATGCTCACCCCAACGCATGATATTGATGGAAGACAAGGCTTCTTCCTCAAATTCTTCCTTAAGATAATTTTCATGTATATTTTCAACCGTATGTATATGAAGTTGCAAAAAATTATGATACCACTAAATACACACTTCATTAGAAACCGGATTTTGCTGAAATTTTGTAAGAAAATTTATACTATATCAATGCTTCTCCAATCCGAAAATAAAATAAATGTAACGAACAGATTTCAATATATCAGAAAAATGGTTTTAGGTAATAATGCATTATTTTTTTGGAATTAAAAAATTGGTTTATCTTGAAATTTTTTGGGTTTAATGATACATTTGTTGTCCAAAAATCAGAAGAATCTAGTTGATAGTTTTAAGGATATACATAAATAAATTTTAGGATTGTATACCTTAAATGAGGAAGAAATGAGAGATCATTCATCATGCATATCAACCATTCCCCCAAACAGGAGAATTAGCATGCCCTCATTCTATACTAGAAAAAAAATTGGGGTGTTTTCTACAATCATGGCTGAAATCTTTGTTTGGTGTATAAAACCATGGAATAAGGGAGATGTTGAGTTGTCTCTGAAAAATGGGAAGTGGTAAGGAAAGGGAAATAATGGTTGAAAAAGATGAGTGAATAATGCTTAATAGTTTTTCATAACATTCTCCTAAAAGTTTAATGAATTAAAACCTTATGCTATTTTACCTCAAGTTTTACCTCCATAAAAATGTGGAATGGAATGTATGGATTGAAATTTTTTTGAAGTTGATGTAGGATGAGCTAATGTTGAAAGTGATACGGAAGGTGGAAGCCATACATGTTGAAAAAATGTAATGAGAAAGTTTAGTAGGGTTTCCTTCTACCAAACTGATTAGTTTCCCTGTCATCTATAAAACATCTCATGAGTATCCTTAATTAGTAATTCATCACCTCAATTACCCCATTACATATAAAAGTGACATAAACATAATGTGAATGAAATGGGATAATAATGGATAAGAAGGGAAAAGATGCATTCCCTATACCCATAAGATTTAGTTTTCATGAGCACACAAATTATGAGAATTAGTTATCATATTCTTTGCTTCTTGGGGTCTGTCCAATTACATGGGATTCAAAATAAGAATCAGGCTTCTTAGTGGTGTTGTTAAGATATGAATAAATGGTGACTGATTGGGCAAAGAATTTATCTTTGGTTAAAGATATGATACTTGTAGAATAAAGGAATGATAGATTAGATGATACAAAATATAAAATATCAAATATCCTAAAAGTTTCATCCCTACCATGTAAAGTAAATATTAACTTAATAATATATATAAAACATAACCACCATCATCTAAGAACTCATTAAATATTATCCCATGAACCATGAGTTATGGAAAACCTTGTATATGAAAAAATCAGCTTTATTGGGAATTAGCTTTGAGAAAACAAGGTAACCAAGTAGATTATAGTATTAAATTAAATTATATACCATATGCATAGCCATTGCTTCCAATAGGTGTCCATAGCCTCGACAACGATGCCTTTTTAACCCATTAATATGCTAGTGTCCCATCTATTAGAAATAATTACATAGTTGCAAAAAGCCTTTCAATTTACTTAGATGTCAATTGAAGATCATTGTTCTAGCATGGTAACCATTTAATAGCAATTTCATTCACTAGAGCTAACAAAAGTGAAAAATTTGGCTCGTGATGAGACCTCTTGTCCTTCATTTTTATGACCGAAGGCCATTACCATGGCTTGGGGACCAATAGTGATAATGTCACTTTATTAGGACCTATGATCATGGTAGTGCGGCTCGTGATGAGACCTCATATCCGCTAGTTGACCATTTATGTTTAAAATTCAACTATGGTTTTTTTTAATCAATAACATATTACCTAATAGATGGGGTGACATATCAACTCCTTAAGAGCTAGGGATGGCATAAAAATTTGTGTAGTAACTATTTTCAAATTTGATAGTTTTTATTCTCAAAAACTAATAACCTTAAAATGACTGCTGATAAATATAATTTTCATTGTTGAGATAAGGGTTAAGAAAAAATTAATCAAATAATGGAAAAAATATTTAAATACAATTATGTAGTCCTCATCATAAATTTTACAAGATCAGGGATTTGACCAATTAGAAAGTTCAAAGTTGACATGATGAAATCATCTTTGCATAGTTATTCCTTAAAAATAAGATTGTGTTTATAGATAAGCAAAGATAGATTGACTACCTAATCATTATGTCAAAGAGGGCCTAGACCATTAAAAGTATTTCCCATTCACCAAAGAGAAAAAGAAATCAGAAAGACGTACATATGTTGAATTCAATGTGAAAATTGGTTAACAACAATAGTTTTGACTAAGGTAACAAAAACCATGAATTAGGTAATAAAAGGGAAAGGGGAAAAATAACGATGTTAGGAAGGTGACATGAAGGAGGATTTGTCACTTTACAAAATAATGAGGAATTAAGAGTGAATCATTCCTGACAAGACTTACCATAATAATCATCCTTTAAATACAAGACCTCCCCCAAAGTAAAGTATGTCTATCGTCAGTCATAGTTGATCATGTTATAAGTAAAATACGAAATAAATCCACGGAGTCGGTTGAAGACGTACCTGGCGACTTACCTTGGCAGAGTAAAAACACTGGAGGAGTAACAACACTAAGTAATTGTAAAAATATCACCATGGAGTAACATCCCCGGAGAAGAACAACATCAGAGGAATAACAACACCAGACACTTAGAAATTTTTATAAGGAGTAACAACATCCAAAACTTAGAAATTTTTTTCGAAGTAACAGCAGTGACGGACTCACAACACCAATAGAGTAACAACAGTGTCAGATTTACATCACTGACAGAGTAACAACAATGACAGATTCACAGCACTGAAGGAGTATGAGCAATGAGGGATTCACAACACTGACGGAGTAACAGTAGTGACGGATTCACAGCACCAACGGAGTAATAGCATCCAGAGTAACAACAATGCGAGTAACAACATCTAGAGTAACAACAGTGTGAGTAACAACATCCGGAGTAACAGCAGTACAAGTAACAATAGTGCGAGTAACAAAATCTGGAGTAACAACAGTGTGAGTAACAACATCCGGAGTAACAAAAGTGCGAGTAACATCAGTACGAGTAATAGTAGCACGAGTAACAACATCTGGAGTAACAAAAATGCGAGTAACAACATCTAGAGTAACAAAAGTGCGAGTAACAACATTTGGAGTAACAACAGTACAAGTAACAGCATTCGGAGTAACATCATCGTGACTAGCAATGACCAAGGAGTAACATCATTACAGAGTAGCAGCATCCGGAGTGACAACATCACGGAGTAGCAGCATCAAAGGAGTAACAACATCAAGGAGTAACATCATCGCAGAGTAACAACATCACAGAGTAGAAGCATCTGAGGAGTAACAACATCCTGAGTAGTAGCATCTGGAGTAGCAACAACCAAGGAGTAACAACATCAAGGAGTAACAACGTTACAGAGTAGCAGCATCCAAGGAGTAACAAAATCATGAGTATCAGCATCCAGAGTAACAACATCATGGAGTAGCATCATCCAAGGAGTAACAACATCACGAGTAGCAGCATCCAGAGTAACAACATCACGAAACTTAAGAACTCGCTCCTTTTGTTTTGAGAAAAAAACAAAGAAAATGTGACTTTAAAGTAAAAAATACCTAAAGCATAAAAACATAAGAGAAATCAGAAATAAATGACTCTTTATTGAAAACTAATAAATAAATAAATAACTTAAGTTACTATGGATATGATTTTTGTTGCAGCAATGTTGCTTGTGAATGGTGAATAAATGGACAAATGATTTTTTTTTTTCAGAAATGACTTGGATCTTCAAATAGAAATCAATTATCCATTTCTCATGTTATAAATATCTTAATTGATGAAAAATATTAATTTCATTTTCTTAGTGTGAGGAAAATTCTTTGAAAATGTTTCATTATCATTGTCTTCAAGAATCACTTGTTCATAAATTGACCTCATTTACTCTCCTAGGACCTGTAATAAATGAGTGTCTACCTGCAATAAAACATGAAATCATGGAAGAAGAGAGGTGATCGGGCTCTCATTATCCAATAAATATTCAAAAAAATTACGAGTAGCTACTCTGCAAAAAAAATCCATAGAAAAATAAAATAAATTTTATTTGTCACCTACGGGAGAGTAGTGGTTGACCATAATCACTAGTAGTGTTTCAATGATAACTTCTTTTTTTTGCGTCCGATTTGAGTGATTCCAAATCCAAATGACAAATAGTTCAAAGATATATCACCAATAGAATTTTTTTTTTTAAATTTCATGATATGATATGTCAAATTTACTTAGAACAACTTGCATAACAAAGTCATTTTCAATTTCCCAACTGAGACCAACAATTGATATTTTATGCATAAAATTTTCGTTTGATGACGGATTGAACTGATTCAAATTGGAAATTAAATTATATATATATATATATATCTCCAATAGAAACATGTTTTTAAGGCATGAATAATTTATGGTTCAAATTTGCTTGTGAACAGCCGGGAAAACAAAGTTTCAAGAGTGTTGATTTACGATATACAGTCAGTATTTTGGTTATAAATTCCTTATACGACATCAAAATAAAGTGATTAAAATTGAATTATAAACTAGATTCATAGGGGAATATACCATAGAAATAGGTTTCCAAAATATAGTCATTTAGTCCTGCAAATATAGATTGTCCCAACTTTGTTCCTAAGCTTCCTACTAGTCATCTTGTCAATGTTTTGGTCATAAATGTTTCGTTTGAAATCCAAATCGAGTCATTGAAATTGGGTTACAAATTATACATAAAGGTATACGTATGTTAGAAACATGTATTAAAAATATGCCAATTGGTCCCTCAAAACATGACTCTCCCAACTATTTTTCCAGAATTTTCATCAAGCCCGCAAGCCATAAGATATGATAATTAATGAATTTTTCCAAGAAGGTTATCAAAATGAATATGAGAGTTTGTATAAATTTTATTTTCAATATAATTAATCTACATACATAAGTTAATTTGAATATTGATCACCAATGTTAATTTTCACAACGTATTGCAACAAAAACAACTATTTTTACATATAAATAAATTTATGTATTTATCTCTTCATTCATTCTATATTCTACACTACACTACTCTGTTTTGAAAAATAAAATACAATTAGATATAAGAGTACTTACAGTGAAGCCATTTTTGAAATAATGCCTCAAGTATGCACATACCCATATTTGAAAAATATATGTTAATAAATACATAGGTATGAGAGACCAACTTCCCTGTTAAGGATGGTGCCAAGAGTTGCTGAAGTGTAGAGTGATGTTGCGAGAAAACAACATAATCAAACCAATCTTCAATATAGTCTTGATTTCTTATATTTGTCGTATCCTGAAGTTTCGTGACTCAGTTCCAGATTGTGTTGATGCTCTTTTCCTTGACCTCATCCTCTACCTTTTTGCTTAGATCTATGTTCATATAATTGGAGGAAAGAAAAAAATTCAAACAATTCTTAAATCTCAGGACCTGGAGTAGTTGAAACTTCTCTCTCCAAGACAAGAGATTGGGTGTTTAAACACAACGAAAGAAATAAAATCAATTAAATCTTAAGCTTGGGACCTGGAGCAAGGTAGCATTTCTCTCCCCATGACGAGATATTGGGCCCTAAGAAATCAACAAAAAGAAAATCAAAGAAAAATAACTAATACTTAGGACCTAGAATAGGGTATCACTTCCCTCCCGAGGACAAGAGATCAGTTCCTAAGAAATAAAAAAGAAAAAAAGAAAAATAGAACAACTATGCTTAGGACCAAGAGCAGGGCAGCATTTCCCTCCCTAGGACAAGATATTGGTCCCAAATAAATCAATCAAAAAGAAAAATAGAAAAACTATGCTCAATACCTAGAGCAGGGTAGAATTTCCCTCCCTAGGACGAGAGATTGATCCTTAGATCAATATGAATCATCTTCTTGCACCTTTGTTAGCCTCCCCAGTAATGACGCCAAAATGTTGGTATCCAAGTGTGAATGAATATTCAAACCTTTTCCCACATTAATTATCAATTCAAGTGCATTAGTCATTGCAAGGCTAACGTGCATAATATGTGAAGGTACAATAGCACGATTCTGATATCAATCATGGATTCGATAATTTAAACAAAGAAAAAATCATTGTAACAACAAATAAAGAAATGGCAGAAATAAATCATAAACATTACAATGCATTCACAGTAATAAGAGTATCATCAAATACATCTATTGTCACAACAATTGAAAATTATACAAAACATGAAATAGAAATAACAACACAAAGGAAATACGGAGCACCTGATCAGAGAGTGGGCCCAACTCTCTAATCAGGGCTGCAATATGCTCACAACTTACATAAGTAACATGAAATTAACTTGAATTAAATTGATCAAATAATTTTCTATTACACAGGTGCATTCCTTGCATAGCCAACCCTCTATGTGTTATCTCATATGCGTTCTATCCTCCCCTTCTCTCTGATTTGTGCCCTTTTAAATATACGAAAAACAAAGGGGAAATAAACTGATTACAAAATCTCAATAACAAAGATGAGATCTAAAAGATATTTCCATCATGATTCAACTAGCACAAGTCGAATCTAGAAATTACAATTGGGGAAATTTTGGAAAATGGCCACAAAAAAAAATTTTAAAATTTGTCCTTCGATAACCCTGCGTTTCTCTCAATCAAGTCCGAGTTTTGGAAAACTACTCTCTAGAAAACTAATTGGTATGTTCTGCATAAAACCCATATTTCGGATGTTCAATGCAAAATTGTCTCTTGTTATTTCAAGGAATTTCTGAGTTGGAATATTTAATTATCAGCTAAAGATCAAATCTGCAATCAGGAAGAGATCTTGGAGGCTAAAATAGTGAGCTATGTTATAAATAATTCATTAATAAACCATCATTGGCAAAATCATGCATAATAATCATTAATTATTAAAACAAAGGAGAACAAGTATTATTTATCCAAAAGAGCATAAATAATTATGAAATGGAATTATATAATAAATTATGATAAATAATGTGATAAAATAATATTGGAAATGGATGAAATGGATGTTAAGAAGTGATAATAATAACACAAATTAGTGGCCCAACAGTAATCATGATGTTTTTTTTTCATTTTATTCATTTATATTCATTAATACATTATCCAATCAACAGTGAATGAAAAAAAAGAGATAATACATAATAAACAAAATTTTGAAAAAGGAGAAACTTTCTTTATTAATTAAATGGGCACCAACCCAATGTTTACAACATATAGCTAGATGAAACCTGCATGAGACACCAATCTCATTAGCTTGATGAGCATGAAATCAGAAATATGCTGACACCAATTAACTAAGGACTCCAATATTTTAAATACACTAATCTTATCTTGTGAGCCCCAACTCAGAGAGAACTGACCCTATCTTATGAGCACCAACTCTCCGAGAGCCAACCCTTCCAGAACACTAATACATTTAGTTGTTGAGGGTTGCAATCCTCAGCCTAGCTCCACCCTGCCACCCTTAATAGTGACTAATCTGCATCCTTCCATATCTCATCTTCAACATGTCCAGCTACATTAACTATGTGCTTGTACTCAACTTCATGATTACACTAGTGAAATGAGAAATAAATATTGTTCTTTCCATAACTAAGCTTGATTGAGCTCTATTCTTTGCTGAATTCTTGTAAATCACCCAACCATATGCTTACTTATGTAGTAATATTAAGCTAGACTTCACTATGATATAGCTTTTCTTATACTCTATTAAAACATGTTTTTATCCATATAAATGTTACATATCCATATTAAGTCATATATGGGTAAATATAATGGTAATCAGTCATTCCAATCACACTTAATACTCAACATTATGTGGTTTCACTAAAGGTGCTTGTGTTTCTAGTAGAGATACATGTTGTATTACGTTGATACTTCAGAATGACCAGTACTAATCAACCTTGTAAGAACCATCAGCTTATACTATCGATTATGTTCGAGCATCATTGATTACTATAAGTTGACTAGTAAAGATCAACTTACAACTTCGAGGTTATGTTTTAATAGTGGTAAGTGAAACATGACCCTTGTAACTATCAGTATAAGTATCATTGAAATCATTATTTAACCTTACTACTTCTATTACACTTATATGTTATATCTCTTCCCATTAAGAGATGTAATCATATAGATAACTAAGACTATGTATTAAGCGACTTACTATTAATTAGGGCAGTACTAATGGTAACAACATCGAAGGTATTTTGATCTATAGTTGTTGAAGTTGAGCTTCTATGTCCACAACATTGAAGAAACACCAAATACAACAACCCAAACATGAGAAATATTGATCCTCTAAATATCAACATCATCACCCTCATATAATAGTCTCGCGGTTCAAATTAATTTTATCATAATAAATTGGTTAACAAATTAGATACTTGGTATAAAGTAATTATTTTATTTTTAGTTAATACAATGAAATATTTTTTTAGAAATAGATTTAACATTTTGAAATTTTTCTGAAGTACTTAGATTATGTAAAATTTTCTTAGGCATTTTTATTTTTAGCAGACTTGGATATGCATTGAGATTAATATTGATCTGATATTTATTGAGATATAGATTTATATTGATTACTTGATTTTTAATATATTCTCCCAAGAACTTAATATTGTCACTTGTGGTAATGTACTTATGCACACAACTCCACCGTACATACATGCATACATGCATATATTAAACATTAGTCTACATCCATCTTGTAGAACCTATCATGAGTAATACTAGTGTGCAGGATAATTGTCTTCACACAACTTTCACATGCACATAACATCTCCACCAGACATACATGCATAAATGCATATATTAAACATTAGTCTACATCCATCTTGTAGAGCCTATCATTATATTTTCATTTCTGTGTGCAGGATAATTTTCTTCACACAACTTTCACATGCACACAACAACTCAACTAGACATACATGCATATATTAAAAATTAGTCGACATCCATAATTGTCTTCACACAACTTTCACATGTACAAAACAACTCAACCAAACATACTTGCATACATGCATATATTAAACATTAGTCTACATCCATATTGTAGAACCTATCCTTATATATTCATTTCTAGGATAATTGTCTTCACACAACTTTCACATGCACACAACAACTCCACCAGACATACATGCATATATTAAACATTGGTCTACATCCATCTTGTAGAACCTATCATTATATAGTAATTTCTAGCAGCATATTTATTTCGATTAAGTTCATAAATAAACATATCAATTTAAACTTATGCACATACTTGGTTTTCCTGGCTAATGTTCATCCTTGGATGAAAACATCACTCCATGGTTGTAACTTAAGGAAAACATTAAGGAAAACCATGTACATGTCATTTCTCCCATAAAATTTAAGCAAAACCATAACTTTAATTTAATATGTTTTTAAGGAAAATGCTATGTACATGTCATTTCTATGTCATTTCTCCAATAAAATTTAAGAAAAACTATTTTTTAAGGAATTTTCTAGTGTTTTTGTAACCATGTACATGCCATTTCTATGTCATTTCTCCCAAAAATTTTAAGGAAAAATTTAAAGATAAACATGTACATGTCATTTGTATGTCATTTCTCCCATAAAATTTAAGGCAAACTTTAATGATAACCATGTACATGTCATTTCTCCCATTTCTCCCATAAACTCAAGGCAAAGTTTGAGGATAACCATGTACATGTCATTTCTATGTCATTTCTCCCATATACTTTAAGGAAAAATTTAAGGATAACCATTTACATGTCATTTCTCCCATTTCTCCCATAAAATCCAGGAAAACTTCAAGTATAACCATGTACATTTCATTTCTCCCATTAAATTTAAGGAATTTTCTAGTGTTTTTGTAACCATCTACATCTTATTTCTATGTCATTTATTCCACATGAATTCACTAGTGTTTTTGGAACTACATATAAATGTCATTTCTATGTCATTTCTCCCATAAAATTTAAGGATAACTTTAAGGATAACCATGTACATGTCATTTCTCCCATTTATACCGTAAACTCAAGGCAAAATTTAAAGATAACCATGTATATGTCATTTCTCCCATAAACTTTAAGGCATGTTCTAGTGTCTTTGGAACCATGTAATTTAAGGATAACCATGTACCTGTCATTTCTCCCATAAAATTTAAGGGAAATTATAGTGTTTTTGGAACCATGTACATGTCATTTCTATGTCATTTCTCCCATAAACTTTAAGAAACGCTTTACTAGAAGGCATTTGCTAGTGTTTTTGGAACCATATACATGCCATTTATGTGTTGTTTCTCCCATAAAATTTAAGGAAAAATTTAAGGAAAATCATTTACATGTCATTTCTCCCATAAACTCAAGGCTTTCTCCCATAAAATCAAGGAAAATTGAAGGCAAATAATGTACATGTCATTTCTCCTTTCTTCCATAAAATTTAGAGCATTTGATAGTGTTTTTGGAACCATGTACATGCCATTAATATGCCATTTCTCCCATAAAATTTAACGCAAGCTTTAAGCATAACCATGTACATGTCATTTCTCCCATGTCTCCCATAATCTCAAGGGAAACTTTAAGGATAACCATGTACATGTAACTTCTCCCATAAACTTTAAGGAATTTGCTAGTGTTTTTGGAACCATGTACATGTCATTTATATGCCATTTCTCCCATAAAATTTAAGGAAAATTTTACTTTAAGGAATTTTCTAGTGTTTTTGGAACTATGTACATGTCATTTCTATGTTATTTCTCCCATAAAATTTAAGGCAAATTTTAATGCAATCCATGTACATGTCATTTCTCCCATAAAATCAATACTTTCTCCCATAAACTCAAGGCAAAATTTAAGGGAAATCATGTACATGTCATTTTTCCTTTCTCCCATAAACTTTAAGGCATTTGATAGTTTTTTTGGAGCTATGTACATGTCATTTCTATGTCATTTCACCAATAAAATTTAAGGAAAACTTTAAGGATAACCATGTACATGTCATTTCTCCCATAAATTTTCAAGCATTTTCTAGTGTTTTTGCAATCATGTCCTTGTCATTTATATGTAATTTCTCCCATAGGAATTTTCTATCTTTTTTGGAACCCTGTACATGTCATTTCTAAGTCATTTCTCCCATAAACTTTAAGGCAAATGTTAAGGATAACCATGTAAATGTCATTTCTATGTCATTTCTCCTATAGGAATTTGCTAATGTTTTTGGAACCATGTACATGTCATTTTTATTTCATTTCTTCCATAAAATTTTAGTCAAACATTAAGGATAACCATGTACATGTCATTTTTATTTCATTTCTTCCATAAAATTTTAGTCAAACATTAAGGATAACCATGTACATGTCATTGCTCGCATTTCTGACATAAACTCAAGGAAAAATTTAAGGATAACCATGTACGTCATTTATCCCATAAACTTTAAGGAATTTTATAGTCTTTCTGGAACCATGTACATGTCATTTATATTCCATTTCTCCCATAAAATTTAAGGAAAACATTATTTTAAGGCAAACTTTACTTTACATGTCATTTCTCCCAACCATGTACATGCCATTTCTCCCATAAAATTTAAGGCTGGAATTTGCTAGTGTTTTTGGGAACCATGTACATGTCATTTCTCCCAACAATTTACATGTCATTTCTCCCATAAAATTTAAGGGATTGGAAATAAAATTTAAGGCATTTGCAATAACGAATAAAATTTAAGGCATTTTCGATAAGAAAAATGATAGTGTTTTTGGAAACCGTGTACATGTCATTTCTCCCATAAAATTTAAGGCATTTGGTAGTGTTTTTGGGAACCATGTACATGTAATTTCACCCATAACTTTTAAGGCAAACCATGTACATGTCATTTCTCCCATGCATTTGCAATAAATGCTAATTTAATATATTTTATTGAATTTGTTTTTTTCAGTGATAAAAAACCCACTAAATATGGTTGAAAAATGGAAATTATGCATAGATGTTTCTTGTTATCCCAATCCAAGGAAAGCAGTGATTACATATGTGTTTTTCAATATTGTGACTAACAAGGTCCTCCAAACGAAAATGAATATATCGGGAAGAACAAAAAAAATGGGGCATATTATATTGCATTGATAGAAGGCTTAGGAACAACTACAGAGTATGGATCAAATGGAATAGTAGTTTTCACCAATTCTGAACCTCTGTGCAGCGAGATGAAAGGAGTGTACTAAGTTAAGAAGGAGAAGCTAAAAAAAATGCATGGAAAAGAAAACAATATTGTTAGACAATTTCAATTTTTTAGTATAAGACATTGTGCAAATGTTAATAAGATATCTAGTGATCTATTGTGTGGGGCAATGCCAATTTAAGGTTCATCTGTCAAAGATGAATTAATATATGAATTAGTATTATATGGGGTAATGCCAATTTAAGATTCATTTCTCAAAGATGAATTAGTGTTGAGACGCTCTCCTTCAAAATTTATTGATGGAAATTGTAACATATCTTTGATATGTTTGTGTTTTTTACTTAGAAACGTCTCATTTTTAATGACCATGTGTTTTTTTCAATTATATACCAAGTGTGCTCCTACCATGTAAGCGCAAGTTGGTGAACTTCACATTTTTATAAAATTTAAATGTGAGGACTTCAACAAATTTTTGTTCAAATTGAGATTCACACATAAATTTGTGCTTTGAAAGTTGTGTTTTAATAATTTATGTATTAAATAACATTAATTTTTTGAAATATTTTGAATTTATTTTAAATAGTAGTTTAAAAATAATTGTAAATTTCTACTGTAGATATCCAATACATCTATTGGGAAAAATACTGAGAGGGGGGGGGGGGTGAATCAGTATTTAGAGCTGACTAAAAACTTTTCACTTTTTGTTTCTCTTAAACCCATACGTTACTTTATTGAACCCAACTCGCATATAAATGTAGATATCCTTAAGAAAAATTGCATATGTCCTGAGATCTTATTATACATTTAATTATTTACTTAGATCATTGCATCATTCATTCATCAAATTTTTAGTAAGTAGTAAGCATGTGCAGTAATAACAGAATAAACCATCACACATAAGCAAAACACATGAACACAAGTATTTAAGGTGGAAACCCAATTCGGGAGAAAACCACTGACAAAACCACTTCTGCTGTCCTCTCTGTCTTCAATATTTATTATAAAGAAAACTTATTACAATTTTGTACTAGCGCAGACTCATACCAGCACGCAGGCACCCACCTGCAGAAAGGCTACAACCTTCTCTTGTTCTCCAGCCACTACTGGAAGGGAGCTCCAACCCCCTGATTTTAACACCAACTTCTACTAGCAGGATACTTCCACTTTCATACAGAAGGCTTCAACCCTCAGATCCACCAGATTTCTTCAATTTCTTCATCAGACTTCTGTCAGATTTTCATCATTTCTTTTGCCGATCATCGTACAGATTCATCATTTTTAGATCATATCCATAAGTGCATCATCTATGAAGATATCTCTTAAAGAGATTTATTTATTAACAACCCTTCCACATGCACACCCTGTATTATGATTCTCTTCTCCTTATATAGTTTAGCCTTTATCAATATCATGAGTCAAAACCACTCAACCACTAATGGTATTCCTGGAAGGGATCAAAATAGGTAATCCAACGGGGTCTACCCAAGCCCCAAACAACTTTTTATTGTTTTATTTTCTTGATCTGGAAATTAATTAATCTAAGGCTTTTTAATATCTCAATCTGAGATTGAGATATTAATCCAATTCCCCCTTTAGTTGTTACAAACATTAACGTGTTGCTAACTTATATAAAAACCCAGCAGTAATATATATCCATATAACCTTTCGGGCCCTTCAATAATATTTAATCTTCGACTTGGGGATCTGCGTTGATACTTAGAGTTCCTATCAAAAGACCCAACCCGCGGACACAACTAGCATATCGGATATCGAGACAAGTGCCTTCGCACTTGACCGAGTTGACTGCGGGGACAACAGAGATGAATGGCAGAGATTGAGTGTGGGGGTATGAGCCAAAATTTTCATCCGTACCTCGAGAGCCCCCGCAGTGACGCAAGACGCTGAGTTGGTCACAGCTGTCTTCCACATCGGGTGAAGATCTCGACATAACACAACAACATATATTGAAGCAATAAAGTGAAGGGAAATCGGGTCCCACACCCTTAATACACGACATAATACTTTGGGTTAAACCTGCAAACCTCAATACATGCGTATGGGCCCCAATGTTAACGGTCGTCTCCAATCAACGGTTGTTATTGCGTTGCGCCGCCTCATTTGATCGAACGGATATCGCTTGGCGAAGACGCGCGGAAAATAACACGCGATGGCCACCGTAATTTGGTTAAAATTCGTGCATCTTCCTCATACGACCACTGTCCGATGGATTCCCTCCAGATCAGCGGTGCTCAACAATATCGCGCGGCATCCTTGGTTGAACGTTAACGTGCGATGGCGCACAGTGATGGCAGTTTTGTAAATACACTCAGGGACATGTGTCACTCGTTCTATGGAATCACTCCCAACCTCTTGAATATCGCTTTCCCGTCGAGAGCGGTGCGATGAAAATCGAAAACCCCCTTCACTCTTTATTCTGCTCGTGGTTCCTCTCCTTTGCTCAAGGTTTCGTCCGTCTTTATTCCGTCATTGCTATGTTTCTCCACAAAAGCATAACTTTGTTTTAATTTTTATTCCTCCATGTTATCAGTTGATATAACCATAAAACTGTTATACAGCTCCGATGAAATCCTTATTGACTCTTCGACTCGGTTCTTTTGCATTCAACAGGAACACCTTTCTTTGTATTGTCTAACACATGCGGAACACACTATTACTTTGACCGATAGAGCTTATGTTCCCTGTACACACAGAGCACGTCCGTGGCTCACTCTCCCAACAGGACTTCACACAGAGTTTCAGGGCATTCTGTACTAGAATTGAACCAATCAATACCCAAATACTCTTGGTATTCTCCACCCATCAAAGTATCACCAGAACTCAATCATACACAGGATTTCCTTTATCCACCATCAGGATGCATACATACACCGAACTTATTCAAGAAAAGCTTCACACATGATTTAACTCGTCCTTATTTACATTGAATTTCCCATTAAATACAAAGCTTCGTTCAATTCACATTCAGTTGTATATTCTGCTTGTATAGAACTGCTGATGGTTTTCTTAGTTCTTTATATAGTCTGCATCCTTTGTCAGAGAGTTCCTATCAAGGAAAATCAATTCAATATACTAGGATACCAGAAATTCCAACAATCTCCCCCTTTGGACATGATGGAAACCATGACCAGAAATACATTCAGCAATATTCTCCCCCTTTGACATCAAGGGAAAAGGATATATCAAGATCTATTGGACCGACAATACCATGCTCCCCCTAAGATCATGCTACATCTTCAAACATAATTATAATGCCAACAATGCATCCTTTCCACAAGACCAATGCTCCCCCTTAACATGTGCATCCAGAGATACCCAACAGCACTGCAGCTGTGCTGAAGAATGCTGACCCAGAAAAAATTTGTCAGCAACTACCCATACGCGGTTTTCTGTCCTTTAGGGAATCTGCATATCCAATTTAATATTCTATATTTAAGTAGATGTGATATTCTGCATGGTAGACACTACTCCCAGCTTCTGTCTAAGATATTCGCATGCTTCCCTAGGTAAAGTTTTGGTAAATATATCAGCAACTTGTTCTTTGGAGGGCACATATTCCAACTTCACCTTTTGTTCAAGTACTTGTTCACGTAAGAAGTGATACTTGATGGGAATGTGCTTGGTCTTGGAATGCAAAACATGATTCTTTGAGATACTAATGGCTCTTGTGTTATCACACATAATGGATATAGGAGGTGAACATTTGATTTGAAAGTATTGTAAGGTTTGCATCATCCAGAGAAGTTGAGTGCAACATGATGCGACAGCCACATATTCTTCTTCTGCTGTAGATAAGGCAATAGAGATTTGCTTCTTGCTGAACCAAGATACTAACCGAGGCCCCATATCGAGTGCACAACCACTAGTGCTTTTCCGATCATCAACATTTCCAGCCCAATCTGGATTAGTATAAGCATGAAGAGTGAGATCAGCATTCCTTGGATACCATAGTCCAAAGTCTTGAGTTCCTTGCAAATATTTGAATATTATTTTGACAGCCTGAAGATGAGACTCTTTTGGATTAGCTTGGAATCATCCAACAATTCCAACTACATGCATAATGTCTGGTCTATTCCCAGTGAGATAAAGTAGACTTCCTATCACAGATCTGTATTCTAGTTGATTCACTGTGGGAGAATCATCATGAGAACTAAGATTACATCCGGTTACCATTGGTGTGCTTACAGATTTGCATTCTTCCATACCATACTTCTTCATAATTTTGTTAAGATATTTTTTTTGTGATAAGAATATGCCATATGTTGCTTGTTGCACTTTCAAGCCAAGAAAGAATGTTAGTTCCCCAACTAAAGACATTTCAAATTCTTGCTCCATATCAAAAGCAAATTTCTAACTCATAGACTCTTCACTACTTCCAAAAATGATATCATCAACATATACAACCACAATTAATAGTTTATCATTTTCAGTTTTTGTGTATAAGTTGCTATCAACAGACCCCTTTGAAAATACTTGTTGATGAAGATATTTGTCAAGACGATAATACCATGCCCTTGTAGCTTCTTTGAGACCATATAGAGCCTTTTTAAGTCTACAAACAATATTTTCATCATTTCCAAAAATGAATCCTTCTGGTTGTTCTATATAAACTTCTTCTTCTAGATCTCCATTGAGAAAAGTAGATTTAACATCCATTTGATAAACTTTGATTTGTTGGAAGCTTGAAAAAGAAAGAAACATTCTTATGGCTTCAAGTCTAGCTACAGGAGAAAAATTTTCTTCAAATTCTATACGTTCTTGTTGAGCATACCCCTTGCAAACAAGTCTAGCTTTATTTCTTATAGCATCCCCATTCTCATTTAACTTGTTTTTGAATATCCATTTAGTTCCAATGACATTTTTATCATGAGGTCTTGGTACTAATTCCCAAGTGTGATTACTTTCAATTTGATGAAGCTCTTCATTCATGGCTTGAATCCAACATTCATATTTGCTAACTTGATTGACATTTTGTGGTTCAATAGGGGATAGAAATTCCAGATGGCTAGAAGATCCTACAAGAGTCCTTCTTGTTTATACACCTGATACCTTTTCTCCAAAAATTTGAGATTCTGGATGATTCTTTTGAACATATCTAGATGGAGCCTTTTCAGATAAATCATATTCGGGTTCTTCATTGGGTTCATTGTCTACATCATTCCCATTTGATGTAGAAGGATATATGTCATCATCATCTTCTGTTGTTTGTTTTTCTTCTTTTGGCGCTGCAGGAGACTCATCAATAACAACATCAATACATTCAAAAATCTTCCAAAGTCTTTTATTGTAACATTTATATGCTCTACTTCTAGAGGAGTAACCAAGAAGTATTCCTTCATCTACTCTGGGTTCAAACTTACCAAGTTTTTCATCATTATTTTTGATAAAGCATTTTCTTTCAAAAACTCTAAAATGCTTCATAGTGGGAGGATTACCATACCATAGTTCATATAGAGTTTTATCACTATTTACATGAACATGTGCCTTGTTAAGAATATTTACCACTGTATGTGCTGCTTCTCCCCAAAATGTGTCAGGTGTTCCATAATCATCAATCGTATCTCTAACCATTTGTTGAATTGTTCTATTCATTCTGTCTGCTACTCCATTTTGTTGTGGAGTACCTTCTACCGAAAACTGTCTTTTTATACCATGTTGTTCACAAAATTCAAGGAATTCATCTGATGTATATTCTCCTCCTCAATCAGATCTAAGACACTTGATTTTTATATCTAATTCATTTTCAACTAGTGCTTTGAAGATCGGAAATTTCTCAAATGCTTCATCTTTGTGTTTAAGCAACCCAATCCAACACATTCTAGAGAAATCATTAATAAATAAGATATAGTATTGTTCACCACGTGGTGAATTTTTCTTCACAGGTCCACATATGCCAGTATGAATGAGTTCAAGAGGCTTACTTGATGATCCTTCCTTGGCATTAAATTGCACTTTGGTCTACTTACCGAATTGGCAAGATTTTCATATGATACTTTGAAGTAGAGTAATATTGGTAAGATCACGAACAACTTTAAGTCTACTTGATTTGTTGATTTGAGAGAAGCTCAGATGCCCCAACCTTCTATGCCATAGCTAGTTTTCTGAAGATTTACTCAAGTAACATTGTTCTTTGCAGTTCTTCAATACATACAGATTTCTTGGAGTTCTGTTTCGTTTTATAATTGTTTTACCTATATCAAGATCATGTACCACACATTCTTTTGAACTAAAGACAACTTCAGTTCCTTAATCACACATTTGACTTACACTTAATAGGATATGCTTTAATCCATCTACATACATGACATAATTAGCTTTCACCATTTCTTTTAGAAAAACAGACCCTTTTCCCTTAATAACAACAGGAGTATCATTTCCAAATGTAACATTCTTCTCTTTTTCTAGAGAACTATATGCAAGAAGTTTGTTTTTGTCACCTGTCATGTGTTTAGAGCATCCACTTTCAATTCACCATTAATTTTCTTCACCTTCTGCAAATAAAGCTATGCCACAATTTTCAACCTGTAATTCCTTCTTTTTCCACACTTTGGAGCTTGAAGGAAATTGCACTTTTGGCTGGATTTTGCTCCTGCATTCAGATTCTTCATGGCCAAAGTTATTGCAATAAGCACATTCAACTTCATTTTGAAGAGGATAAAATTTGTTATAGGTATTCTTATTTGTTACAATATCCCTCATTTTCTTTCTTTATTCTCTTGTCATAATGGTTTTGTATGCAACACATTGAACAACTTTATGACCAAAATTGTGACATGAGAAACATTGTCCATTGAAGAAGAATTTTCTGTGATCATGAAATATTCTACTTGAACTTACCTGTTGGTTGGTGTTTCTTTGATAGGTATTCTTGTTAGTGTTCTTTGAATTGAGCTGGTCATGCTTTACCTGTGAAGATTCTTTATTCCCTTTCTGAGTGGCAGAATGTCGTATACTGGCTGTAGCTGCTTTTAGATAGTTTGGTGATGAAGTTTGAGAAGATTCTCTGATATATCCAAGACCTGTCTTTATAAAAGGAGAACGTTGTACCTTGATAATCTCATCTAAGCTTTCAGATCCCTTAGCAAATCTAAGATTCAAAGTCTTCACTTTCTCAATTTATTTTCTCAGACTTACTATTTCACATTCTAATTTCTCATTGTCTTTCTCTTTTTCTTCAAGCTAATTTTTTAGAGTTTCTATGGATATTTTACTTTCTTCTAAGAATATTTTACTTTCTTCTAATCATATTTTGAGTTGATTGAATTCATCAAGAAAATAATTTTCCTCTAAAGCATCCATAAAAGTATCTTTTTCTTCTCTAGATTCCTTTTCAAATGCCATGAGAAGTCTAAGATCTTGTTCACATTCTTCCTCACCGTCAGATAACCCATCCCTGTCTTCATGAGTATAGTAACCTTTTCTAGTGCTAAACCAGTTTTTATTCCTTCTTGCTACTTCCTTTCCTTTTTCATGTGCTTCTTTGTGAGGACACTTAGCAGCATAATGACCAACTCTTCCATAAGAAAAACATTTGAAAGGAAGCTTACCTCTAAATCGTCCTGTACCAAGTTGGAGTTTCTTTACAAAATTTACCTCATATTCTTCTGAGATATACCCTGATCCTTCTGTTTCTTGTACTTATTTCCCTTTTGTAGAAGCTTTAAATACGACTTCTTTGACTTCATATGGTCCTCCTCTTCTCATTTCATATGCATTTAGTATGCCATGAAGTTGCACCACAGTAATATTTTGAATATCCTGTTTTTCTTCAAGAGCAGCAACTTTTGACTCAAATTTTGTCATTAGTGATCTTAAAAATTTCTCAACCAAAGTAGATTCGGTTATTGTTTCTCCCAGATTTCTCATACGATTTACAATATCATCAAGACGTAAAAATAAATTGGCAATTCTCTCATTATGCATTTTTAGATTCTCATATTAAATTCTGAGAGTTTGGAGTTTATCACTTTTTACCTTTGCATCACCTTCATAACTTAGAATGATTTTGTCCCATATGGCCTTTGTTGTATTCAGCTGCATGAATTTGACAAATTCTGATTCAGTTAGACTTCCCAATAGACCATTGACTGCTTTTTCATTTGTTTCGTAATTCTTTTTCCGTTGGATCTGTTGGTACTGCGATTAGACATTGATATCCTCCTCCAACAATAGCCCATACATCTACTCCGAGAGACTGAAGATAGGATCTCATCCTTGTTTTCCATAAGATTAAATTGTTTTCGTTGAAGAGGAGAGGCCTCATAGATGTTGTTCCATCTTGATTGCTCATCTTTATTGATCTTCCTTCTAGTGGCTAAGATTTTTCAGAAGGACCTACTCTGATACCAATTGTTGGGAAAAATACTGAGGGGGGGAGTGAATCACTATTTAGAGCTGACTGAAAACTTTTCATTTTTTGTTTCTCTTAAACCCATACATTACTTTCCTAAACCCAACTCGCATATAAATTTGGATATCCTTAAGAAAACTTTCATATGTCCTGAGATCTTATTATACGTTTAATTCTTTACTTAGATCATTGCATAATTCATTCATCAGATGTTTAGTAAGCAGTAAGCATGTGCAATAATAACATAATAAACCATCACACATAAGAAACACACATGAACACAAGTATTTAAGGTGGAAACCCAATTCGGGAGGAAACGACCACTGCTGTCGTCTCTATCTTCAATATTTATTATAAAGAAAACTTCTTACAATTTTGTATTGGCGCAGACTCATACCAGCACGCAAGCACCCACCTGCAGAAAGGCTACAACCTTCTCTCGTTCTCCAGCCACTACTAGAAGGGAGCTCCAACCCCCTGATTTTAACACCAGCTTCTATTGGCAGGATACTTCCACTTTCATACAGAAGGCTTCAACCCTCAGATCCACCAGATTTCCTCAGTTTCTTCATCAGACTTCTGTCAAATGTTCATCATTTCTTTTGCCAATCATTGTACAGATTCATCATCTCTAGATCATATCCATAGGTGCATCATCTATGCAGATATCTCTTAAAGAGATTTATTTATTAACAACCCTTTCACATGCACACCCTGTATTATGATCCTCTTCTCCTTATATATTTTAGCCTTTATCAATACCATGAGTCAAAACCACTCAACCGCTAATGGTATTCCTGGACAGGATCAAAATAGGTAATCCAGTGGGGTCTACCCAAGCCCCAAATAACTTTTTATTGTTTTATTTTCTTGAACTGGAAATTAATTAATCTAAGGCTTTTTAATATCTCAATCTGAGATTAAGATATTAATCCAATTCCCCCTTTAGTTGTTAAAAACATTAATCTGTCGCTGACTTATATAAAAACCCAGCAGTAATATATATCCATATAACTTTTTGGGCCCTTCAGTAATATTTAATCTTCGACTTGGGGATCTGCGCTGATAATTAAAGTTCCTATCAAAAGACCCAACTGGCAGACACAACTAGCGCACCAGATATCGAGACAAGTGCCTCTGCAATTGACCGAATTGATTGTGGGGACAATAGAGATGAATGTCAAAGATTGAGTGCAAGGGTACGAGCCAAAATTTTCATCCGTACCTCGAGAGCCCGCACAGTGACGCAAGACGCTGAGTTGGTCATAGCTGTCTTTCACGTCGGGTGAAGATCTTGGCATAACACAACAACGTATATTGAACCAATAAAGTGAAGGGAAATTGGGTCCCACACCCTCAATACACGACATAATACTTTGGGTTAAACTCGCAAACCTCAATACATGCGTATGGGCCCCAACGTTAACGGTCGTCTCCAATCGACGGTTGTTATTGCGTCGCGCCGCCTCATTTGATCGGACGGATATCGCTCGGAGGAGACGCGCGAACAATAACACGCGATGGCAGTCGTACTTTGGTTAACCTTCATGCATATTCATCATACAACCACCATCCGATGGCTTCCCTCCAGATCGACGGTGCTCAACAATATTGCGCGGCATCCTTGGTCGAAGGTTAATGTGAGATGGCATGTAGTGATGGCGGTTTTGTAAATACGCTCAGGGACGCGTGTCGCTCGTTCTATGGAATCGCTCCCAACCTCTTGAATACCGCTTGCCTCTCGAGAGCGGTGCGATGAAAACCGGAAACCCCCTTCACTGATTATTCCGCTTGTGGTTCCTCCGTCCGTCTTTATTCCGTCATTGCTACGTTTCTCCACGAAAGCATAACTTTGTTTTAATTGTTCTTCATCCGCGTTATCAGTTCATATAACCATAAAAATGTTATACAACTCGGATGAAATCCTTATGGACTATTTGACTTGGTTCTTTTGCATTCAACAGGGACACCTTTCTTTGTATTGTCTAACACATGCGGAACACACTATTACTTTGACCGATAGAGCTTATGTGCCCTGCACACACAGAGCACGCCCGTGGCTCACTCTCCCAACAGGACTTCAAACAGAGTTTCAGGGCATTCCGTATGAGAATTGAACCAATCAATACCCAAATACTCTCGGTATTCTCCACCCATCAAAGTATCACCAAAACTCAATCATACACAGGATTTCCTTTATCCACCATCAGGATGCATACATACATCAAAATTATTCAAGAAAAGCTTCACACATGATTTAACTCATCCTTATATACATCGAATTTCCCATTAAATACAGAGCTTCGTTCAATTCACATCAGTCGTATATTCTACTTGTATAGAACTGCTGATTGTTTTCTGAGTTCTTTATACAGTCTGCATCCTTTGTCTGAGAGTTTCCATCAAGGACAATCAATTCAATATACTAGGATACCAGAAATGCGAACAACATCATGCAGGATGAAAGGCGAAGATCAATAGAATCTCATGCCTCCACGAGAGAGGCAGATCATGGATCGAGGGATGTTCATGGTATTTATCTTAAATGTGCATGTTTTTAAATGACATTTGAATATATAATATTTTCTCCATACATACATGTATGTATACATGTGGAATTAATTTTTTTATTGACTACATATATAATTTTATCCCCATGTACATACATTTATACATATGGAATTGAATTTTTATCAATTTTGTGAGTTAAATTAGTCTTTAATACATTTAATATTTTATTTTTTAGGAGTTAGGAGGACAAGAGTATCTACTCCATCAATGGAGCATGACCATGGTTCACGCAATCGTGGTATGTTTCACATAATTTAATAATTCATATGTACATGTATTTATATGCATGAATGCATTTTTGAATTGATTACAGATGAATCTTCCCTCTCATCACGTGATTTTGGTGGTGGTACAGATTCCCCTGGAGGCCCATCAATAGGTGGTGACCAATTACGTGAGGGTGGTGATATGAATTCCCATAGAGGCCAATAAATGGGTGGTCATGCTAGTTCTCAACCAATTAGTGGTCATTCTGGCTGTCAAAAATCTCAGGGTGGGCATGATGTTGGCCAACCATATCAAGGTGGCCATCGATCTAAATATTATTTTCATTCAATTTGTACAAATTTGTTCACATGTTTTTTATTTATACAAAATTTTATATATTGATGAAGAGGGTGAAAATTTTGCTCCAAATGTTGCCTCAAAAATACATAGGACAAAATGCGTTATTCAAGAAGAAGGTTGTACACCAACCACAACTTATCCATCTATAATTTTAGATATACCTTAGGAAATAAACATGCAGAAATGGAAATTACAAATGTATCAACATATTCATTGAAAATTGAAGAGATATATTGTTTCTTTGAAACTCCCTGCTGAGAGTCGAGAAATATTAGAAATAGTTACCAACTCTTTAATAAAACTTATAGGTGTGTACAAAATTCTTGGGCCAATAACTGATACTTTTGTAGAAGTGATGAGAAAAAGAAAGGAAATAGTGATGAGTCCCAATACATGGGAGGTTGTTAAATAAAGAGTTACAACAAAAATGGCCAAGTCTATGTTCAATTTCAAATAATGGATGAAAATAAAGATGCTAAAGGTGCAATATTTCAAGTACCCTGATATAGATGGCCATTTTTATGATATGAACCTTGCTGCCTATGGAAGGCTACCATGGAATGACAAGGCTCCTCTCTTTTCTATTAAATTATTTTATGCAAAATTCTTTTTTAGAATGAAACCCAATTATAATGACATTCCCTGTGAATTTTTTGGTCCTAGGAAAGGTCGATTATGTGAACGTAGGGGCGCTAAATTTGATTCTGAGTTGCCTCACCTCGAGCCACCATTGCTTAGTCGGCCTCCTCCTATTGAAACTTTATGGTCAGAGATGGATGCCACTTCTCAAATTAGTCGAGAAGCAAGGGATCTGATAATTGACAATGTCCATAGTGGACTTGGTGGAATTGATGTTTTTCTTAATCGAAAACGACCATGAGATAATGGACATGGTAATTTTGTATATCATATAGATGATGAGATAGAAAACATGAGTGTTAAGGATCTCAAAACATATGCAAGGAATTTTCGCAATGGTTGGAAGGACGTAATTATTCATGAGGAAGAGGGCATGGGATTAGTATGTGTTAATGGTTAGGGTGATTATTTTAACACATATGAAATTTGTAATAAATACGTATACATATATTTATTTGTATATGTTAATATAACAAAAATGTATCATATATGTGAACATGATTTGTATTTATCAAGCTTGATGAACGAATATGTTAATATCACGATCGGAGCTTTAGGTTGACATAATCAAGATGGTTCTCACCATCAAGATGATATGTTGGCACATGTTAGTGTTTTTTATGTGAACATGATGATGTAGAATTATTTTAATCTATTATTATATATCGAAACATGATGACATATTTTTAAAATAAATAATTTTATACACATGTACATGTGTATAATTAAATGTTAACAGATTCTGATTTCGTCTGATGTTTTGGCGATGGAGGTACCTTATTATTCCTTAGGAGATGTGCCAAATCCACCATCACAAGCATGAACAATTTTTCACTTAAATATGTTTTTAAGTTATATATTGTAGTTCAAAAGTTCTATAAAAGAAATGAGATCTAGATCTTGAGTTATTTTACAATTTTAAATTTTATGAATTTTAGGTTCTTGGAGATTTTCCTTCAGAGCCACCCTTAAGAGATGTTCCCAATTCACCATGACAAGTATTCAATTTTTCACTTATATGTTTAAGTTATAAATTGAAGCTCAAAAGTTTTATTAAAAAATGAGATCTAGATCTTGAGTTATTTTATAGTTTTAAAATTTTTGAATTTTAGGTTTTTGGGGATGATTTCCATTCTCCAAGGACTCTAGCGATGGAGTGTATCATGGAGATAGGAACATCCACACCATTTGAACAAGTTATCTATTTTTTTTTAATATTATTGAAAATTATTTTATATACATTTTCATTTGAAAATGTTTAATATATATATATATATATATATATATATATATATATATATATATATATATATATATATATATATATATATATATATATGCCCGCGCACACATGTATTGTACGGTTCTTGTGGTGTTACTATGGAGGATGTTTTAATGGACGGGCAACAAAAGACAATGGAGAGGGAACTACACGAGGTATTGCATGATTTTTTTTTCATTTTTTTTTTACATGAAGTTCTACATTCTCATTCAATCTTAAAACACTAAATTTTAATGTTTGTACATGTTTTGTATAGGTTCCCCATTTCTCAGACGATAGCACGAGGCTCGGGACGCTATTGGCAGAGACACTAGATCCATCTATATTTGATTGATGATGCACATGTGTGAAACATTTTATTCAATACATCTAGTCTTAAATTTACTTTTCTATATAACCTGATACTTGTAACACTATAAATTGAACTATATATATATATATATATATATATATATATATATATATATATATATATATATATATATATATATATATATATATATTGTTGATGTGATACAAATTTTGGACATATTTTACTATTTGGATAAAGTTTGAAACTACATTTACTTTTATCAAGAATGATTTTAAATTTTGGATAGTAACATTTGGCATGTGATCACATGTGATATATAATGTTTTGTTTTTAAAATTCAAGCTGGAACTTTATTTGTGAAATATAAAATGAATCTAGATGGAAATTTCCAATTACAAAACACATACATGTGTATATTTTGGATAGTAGAACTACATTTGGCATGTGATCACATGTTGTGATATAATGTTTTGTTTTTAAAACTCAAGTTGTCATATTATTTGTTAAATATAAAATGAATCTCTACATGAAAATTTCAAACTACATTTTCAAAATGTGTATATTTTGAATGGTTGAACAAAATTTGGCATGTGATCACATGTTGTGGTATAATGAACATTTTTTTTTCAAAACTGAAGTTGTCATTTTTAATTGTTAAATAAAAAATGAATCTCTAGATGGAAATTTCGAATTACAAACCATGTATACATGTGTATATTTTGGAAATTTGAACTACATTTAGCATGTGATCACGTGTTGTGATATAATGTTTTGTTTTTAAAATTGAAGTTTTCATTTTATTTGTTAAATATGAAATGAATCTCTTGATGGAAATTTCAAATTACATTTTTACAATGTGTATATTTTGGATGTTTGGACTCTATTTGGCATGTGATCACATGTTGTGCTATAATGTTTTGTTTTTAAAACTCAAGTTGTCATTTAATAAATGTTAAATATAAAATGAATCTGTAGATGGAAATTTCAAATTACATTTTCACAATGTGTATATTTTATATGGTTGAACTACATTTGGCATGTGATCGCATGTTGTGATATAATGTTTTGTTTTTAAAACTCAAGTTTTCATTTTATAAATTTTAAATATAAAATGAATATCTAGATGGAAAATTTTAATTACAAAGAATGTATACATGTGTGTAATTTGGATAGTTGAACTAAATTTGGCATGTGATAACAAGTTCTGATATAATTTTTTGTTTTTAAAACTCAAGTCATCATTATATTTGTTAAATATAAAATGAATCTAGATGGAAATTTCAAATTATGATTTACACATGTACATGTGTACATGTTGTGATATAATGTTTTGCTCTTAAAACTCAAGTTGTCATTTTATTTGTTAAATATAAAATGAATCTAGATGAAAATTTCAAATTACATTTAACACATACATTGGTACATGTTATTCATTTGAACATGTGTGTGGATGTTATATAATTTTAGGATGTACATCTACTATTTAGGTGACATTTAAGTATGTATTTTTCATGATCATACATGTCATTTAAAACAATCATCGATGGTTAAATACATATTTAAGCTCACATGAATATAGGTACATAAAAATGATTGAAGTACATGTTTGAATATATGGAAAAATGATTGAAGTACAATACATATCGATGTATATATCTAAAAAAATCGTAAAATGTACAGGTTAGAAGCCATACCATGGCCCCGCACCAGTGTCAAAATCCCATTAGAGGTAGCTACAGGGGTGCGTTCTTAGGCCGCTCTCACTGTGGCCATGACCAGTGATTGGAATCCACCGAGGGCTCAGCATCTGATCGCCATCAGGTGTTGGCTCCTTAATCATTTGATAGAATTCATGGGGAGACTGATTCTCCTCCAGAGAATCTTAAGGGTAGAAGAGGATGTAGGAAATACACTATTTCGAAATCTGTGCAACCTTTACAAAGGAAAACCAACTCGCTTCTAGTGTATGAGCCCACGATGGAGGAGATAGGAATTTGGGTTATGGACTCAGACAATTTCTAAACCATAGATTACGATGCAGAGTACCGAGTCGGTCCCATCGTCCGTGCAACCCCTCCGAAGCCTCCTTGAATTCCCACAATTGAGGAGGAAGCCATTGCTAGAGAATACAAGTGTCTGATAGAGAAAGAGGACTAGGCGATGGATGAAGGTTAATGAACTCCATGATTTTTCATTAGGAAGGTTAATTTCTGTTTTTTTTCACCTCGAGATATACTTAAGCTCTTTTGTTTTTATATGGACCACTGAATATTTTGTATTATGAAACTAGATGACACTCTTAAGGGGCTGGTTTCCTCCTTTGAGTCTGCCCCAAACTTGGTTTATTTTGAACACTTCCAAGGCAGGGATAGGATGAGCACTCCTTTCCATCTCTGCCCATTTCCTATGTATAATGTTTCATGCTTTTAATATAGTTTAGCCCAAGTTACAAACAAAAAGAAGTTCCCATAACTATATGTACATAAAAATTATTGAAGTACATGTTTGAATATATGTAGAAATGATTGAAGTATAACAAATATCGATGTATATATCTAGAAACAATCATAAAATTCTATGTGTTCTTAGATGTGTCAAAAAATCATAAAATTTTAAAATTGCATTAAAACATATATCCAGTATAGAAATTTTTTCATTAATATACATAGAAACGATACTTTCAATTGATAGTAAACTGGAAATTACAAAACACGTACCACACATTTTGAATTCAATAATTTATATTATAATTTACTTAATAGACACATCTAAAAAAAAATCGTGCAACTTAAAACTTGCATTATATCAACTATGCTAGATACATAGATATGTACATTTTGCAATAACAACATTATGAAAAATTGTACCGAATGATGTATGAAATAATTTAAGAATGGATAATCTAGACATGTGTATGTATACATGTGTATATATTACTCGTGTGCATTTACCAAAATGATGTACATGTGCAAACACTTGTACATATAACATAAAAAGGAATTTAAATTTTTAGTCGAGTTCTGGAAGTTCTAGAAAATGAATCCAAAGAGAAGAAATCATTGGGAAGTTCCATAAAAAATTTCCAATGGAATTCCATCTTCAATAATCCATTCATGATCGACTTTTGACATTTTCCATTTATTAATTTTCAATTTTTTCTTTGATTAAACTTCTATCAAATTTATGCGTGCTTCACACACCACTATATGGACAACTTATGACTTTAGGTTCATAGTCTTTAAAGTAAAAAAAATCCCCACTTTGATGAGTTTGTTGGAAAAAATATCCTTTCAGTATAATAGACCCTGTGCCATATGTAACCCTGTTATCATCATAGTTTTCCAATAACTCTATATTTCCTTCAGTGTAATGCATCAAATAATACTTCACATTTTCATTGTTGATAGTAGGTGCAACTACAACAAAAACATCTCTTACACAATAAAAAAAACTTATGTATTTAATTTTAGATCATAATTAACATGAAAAAATAACTTTAAAATTAATATGCGTACTTGATTTTATTATCTATTTCTAGATCCCTATCATTTGAAAGAAATTGAAATGTTACCTTCTCTAACAATATCAGAAATTTGATCAATGTCAGATGATATTATAGTCTCCTCTGATTTTATTTCTTCAAATCTTGTAACGTACATTTTCCCCTTTGTATTTAGTTTTATATGTTGCCAATATTTCACGTACATTTTATTTTCACAAACATCATTGGATTATGTGTTCTCTATGCAAACATGACAAAAACAGGAATAT
Organism: Pinus albicaulis; assembly: GCA_034641835.2. Lineage (NCBI taxonomy): Eukaryota > Viridiplantae > Streptophyta > Pinopsida > Pinales > Pinaceae > Pinus > Pinus albicaulis. The sequence continues at coordinate 184,287,976 of CM076581.1, read as the reverse complement.
TTTCTTTTACCAATGCAAACACATTTCTTGACAGCTTTGTTTTAATTGAATGCAATTTTCGAGTTCCTTTTATTGTTTCAACATCATGTATAATCTATCTATCTAGATATTGGATCCCAATGTACCAAAAAAACCTATATGGAAAATTCAAAGAAGAATATAATATGTTATCAAAATACCATCAAAGATAATTATTGTAATAAATGCACTGTTTAAAATTAGAAATCCAATAAAAATTAAATTGAATGTACCTTCGTACTTCCTTGACAATTTCTTTAGTTGAGACAAGTTGATTTGTAGAGTGGTCCATTTGATATCTTTGAAGTGATCGTTTTATACATGCCCATGCACCGTCACGTTCTCCTTTTCCATGACTAGTCTCAAAGAAATTCCAACGATGTTTGATGTGGGTTTTAATATGAAGACGACATAACCGAAAGAATGATCTCGAAGATTTAAATTGACTTGCGCATCCATCTGACCATATCCAATGTCATTGAATTTTATTCCACAACTTTTCAAGGAGTGATAAATCTTTTCAAAATAGTGTTGTACAAAATATTTATCACGTGTACAATCGTCAATGATATAAAAGTGATATTCTTGAATAACATACCGATTTTCACTAGTGCTTTCTATATGATCAACATTTTGTTCAGCATGTCTATATAGAATATGGACAAGCATGGAGACTTAGTCAAAATGATAGTATTCAGTATGAATTTCTTTTTGTGGAACAAATGTGTAGTTTTCTACAAATTCAACTATTGAAAAAATGGTCCTTGGTGGAAAAAATTCACGTCATTTTTTGAATTGAAAGTCCTGACATCGGGGTCTATGGGGATACTTGGTGTATTTATAAATTTCTTCCTCAAACTTTCTCAAAATATTTATCACAAAAATATATTTTTCTTGTAAATCAATTCTTTTAGCACTTGTAGTATTACATCCACCAATAGATGTATGGATATATTCATATCTCTTCCATTTCACTTTTATGTTGGACCATGGTTGACCATTTATATCAATAGGATACTTGTTTTCAAATTTAGTCAAATTTCCACAATCGTCGCATTTTTTACAACACTAAATTTCGTTTGGTAAAATAATTCATGGCTTTCTCTTCCACATAGAATTTTAGATATGAAATCATGGATAGTGGAAGGAGGAGGTGAATATTTCCAAAATGTTTTCCCAAAATTAAGGAATGTTTCATAATATAGCTAAAATTCCACATGATAATGACAACAATAAGTGTCACATACAGCGATAGGTTTAACATACCATGGTTTTTTGTTTCGCAAAAGAACTGATTGAGACATCAATTTCATGATTCTCTTCTTTGAACTTCTTGAACAACTCTATTTGAGTGGTGTCCAAGAAATGTTTTGCATTTTCTTCGTACTGATCGTGTGCTATTCTTCTTTGCATCACATCCCTTTCTTTTGGTGAAACACATGAATTTCTCATGTAGTATTCATATATTATTTTTTTAACATTTTCTCCAAGCATATCTTTGTATGATTGCCTACAAATAGTTTTCCAACAAGAAAGTTCATCTTTTACATCTATTTTCAATCGAAATTTTCGATGTTTGTGCAAAGTTTTTCTTGAGGTTCCTAAGGCTCGTGCCATAGGTTTTACCAAGTAATTCTCTTTATTACTTAATGAAACCACTGCCATTTGTATTTCTCTACATGCATATGAATCACTTTTCTTTCTAGATGTTTTAATTGAATTTATACCACTATTTATATTTTATATCACATTTTCCTCCATTTTTTATCTTTTGTTCATTTTCGAATACCCAATAAAGTCATAGCTTCTTTTAATTTCCTTGATGTTAAGATAATTTTCAACATTTGGGCTTGAACTTCCACTGTTTCATCTTTAAAGAACAAATCAATAATGTGATTAACACAATATTGTATAAGCTCATCAACTTTTTTATCTCCATATGTGTGAGTGTCAACATTTTCTAACATCTCATCATCGATATTGATTTCATCTATACATATTAGAATTAAATGTACATAATGCAAGAGAATTCATCAAAGTTTATAAGATCTAAGAGTCTTATCACACATTTACTAAAGGGAGTGGGTTCCATTAATTATTTTGTTTATTTTCGTAAGTTTGGTTGAGTTATAAAGATATTTAAATGTAATTTTATTAATGAATAATATCTCGTGAGTTGTAGAGATCTTAGGGATGCATGAGAAATCCTAGGAAGAGTGAGGATTTTAGGGATCTAGAGCTCTAATATAGGATTTGTTTGAGTAAAGAATGGAATTGAGAGAAGCTTTAGTAAATATTGAGAGATTTTTGGATCTGAAATAAAATTGGTTCATGATTCCTTTTTGTATATATTGGTAAGCGTTTTGAACCAATAGAGGTTGGCCCAGAGTTGGCTAGTTAGGATGTGAGAGTGAGATAATTTAGAGAGGACATTTTAATGTGTGTATTTAGGCCCATAAAGGTTGTAGTATTTTAATCGAATTAGATCTCAATGAAGATTGAATAATTCTTTAGTATTGTGATTTGTTTTAACCATAGATTATAAATCCAGTGTGATTGTGTGAATTGTGGCATGCCTTGTTTTTTACGTAGAATTGCTATTGAAATTTCAGAGTGGATTGAGCAGTATAATGGAATCTGAATCGGTGGCTATCATGGAGTCTTAAGAATCGATGTATTAAATCAGGAATTGCACAACCGAGGGAATTTCAATGGTTGCATAACCAACTAGAACCTTAAAAATGAGCAGCGATGGAATACCTTGCAGTCGCAAAATTTTATTGATGAATTATTGAAGAGAGTAGCATGGAGTAATTTTTTATCGCAGAGGGCTGCAAATTTGTTTTTCCAAAAATCTCAAAGGTTTCAGAACAAAAACGTGAAGGATGAGTGGACAGTCATGATTAGATCACACATCTGAAAGGGGAGAGATCAATGGTTAATATGACTTAAAAATTTAAAATAAATAGTTTGCGATGTGGCACGATGAAGGGAAAACAATGAGGATTGTTGGATTTTGGCATAGATAAATGGTGGAAGGAAAATCGCGAATTCGCACATCGCAAAATTTAGCAGATAACATTAAGGCTTCGCAAGTTAAGTTGTTTGCGATGAAATGAGGACAAGGTCTATGTGTCAACATTACGCATGAGCACACATCGCATAAATTATGGTTTAGCATTATCGATAAAGAGTTAAAATTCCAGGAAAGAAAAATGTGATAAGTTGTAAAACTTGTGATGTAGCGATGCGACATCGTCATTGAAACTTCACATCAACAAAATTATAAGTTTTTTGTTAAAGTTAATCGTAATATATTGCAATCTGTGGTGTTGTAAAATTTCTGACTTATGATGAGTTCAGATTGGTTCAAAGTGTTTTGGGACCCTACAACCAAATTTAAGCATGTATGCATGGTGTTTGGGGAATATTACGAGTTGTTTCAAAAAATGTTGAAATTAAGATGAAGAAACCGTTGTTGCATATTTCTGAGTTATGTGGACCCATAACCCACAAGTCCAGGGTGTTGTGTAACTTTTATACCTTTTTGTATCATTTCGGTTATGAAATTTTCTTAATATATACTCTATTTCGAGTATCATTTTGGGGAAAAGCAGGGTTGATAGTTAACCCTGCATCATTTTTGGTATCAGAGAGAGGATAATTCTCTTTGGGGTTTTATTCAAGGATTGAAGTTTATTCTTAGTATGTGTTGAATTTTCATTGGTAATATATCCAGAGACAGGAGGTTATTTTCTGAAAGGAATTGCTCATTGGGAGATTAGAATATAAAATATTTTATGCAGAGAAGAATCCTGAAATGTTGTAGGAAATGGAGACTTCAGCCATTCCATTCAAGAAAGACTGCGGACAAAGGTTTTAGGAAGACATGATCAAGGAAGGATATTGTAAGTTCTAATAAATTTAATGATATATGTATCTGAATGTAAGTAGCAACAAGAAATTGCAGCCAAGTTGCTCTGAAAAAGGGCAAGGGAGCAAGTGAAGAAAGTGCAGTAAGAGATATTGTAAGGAAATGAATAGAATATGTATGTTCTCAGAAGGAAAAGAAAATTAGTTGAAAGAAGAACTAAATTGAATATAGTGAAAATGAAAGAAACATGTTTATTGTCCAGGCCAATGAAAGCTTAAGGAGATGAGATCATTGGAATATCTCTTAGGTATGAGTTATATTTTAATATTTGGTCTAATTTTAATTAGTTTCACGGTGAAGGGAATGATAGTAGCCAACACAAAATTCCAAACTGTGTAAAGGGAATATAAGTCTTGTTAGTGGAAAATTCAGCAAAGGAGAGTTTTGTAGAAAATAAAAAAATAGTAGAGTTCTCAAATAGAGAGAGGGGGCACGTGAGCATTGGTTACAAAATCCAGACAATGTCAGAAGCTAAGTAGCAAGAATGCTCAAAAGAGTTTTTTTTTAGAAACACAAGGAAGTATACCAAGATGACGACTTGGTGTAGCTGACAAGTAAAAACTTGTTACAAAGAAATGAGAGAGGATTGTTGTAAGCTCACAGTGGGAAAAGGGAGTCCACATAAAGAAGCTGAGGTGACTATTAGGGGTCATGAGAGAAGCCACAAAAAAATAAAGAAATATGCCAAGGAAAATGGCAAGGGAAGGAAGATGAGTCAATAGGTACTTGGAAAAGACATTGTTGAATTGAAATAAAGTATTGATGCAATAATAGTCTTGCTTGAAGACTATGAAAGGGGCCAAAGATATGGTTGGACTATGAAAAGAAAGAAAATAAAATGGAAGTTTTTGTAGAAATAAATAAAGAGGAGAATGTACATCAGATTAAGGGAAGAACTCAGAGTAGCTGAGTTAAAGGTGAAATAGGGTTGTTTTAGACTTGAACAAGAATTTTACCTTGCTGACGAAGGAATTCTTGATGATTTTCTAAACTGTTGGACAAGTTCGAATCAATTGAGACGTGTGATGAAGTAGACATCAAAGGAAGATAAGCTTTGTATTTTTAAAACTAATGTTTTGTGAATGTATGTAGGTGATGAAAAAACTTAAGAGGATGTATTTACGCAGGTTGATGAAGAAATGAAGCTGTTAGAAGAGATGGTTTTAATAGAACAATTCTTAATTGAACATGTGTTCAAAGACACTGAAGATGGACAACTGTTGAAGACTACTATGGAAGATGGAAATGATGAATCTAGTAAGACTTAGAAAAATGATGGAAGATAGACTGAAGACAAAAGGAAATTGAATATTGCAAAATAAGGAGTAGAAAAAATCTATGAAGATACTCTTATGAAGGGATTAAAGAAGAATATATGTACAGTACAAACGCTTGAGGTAATGGGATTGTCTATTTAATTTTTATTCAAAAATTATGAACCTGTATTGATAGTTGATGGACAAAACATTGTTGATCCAAGTGGATATTGGTGGCCACCCGCCTATTCCACTCAGGGCACCACCGTTGTCTCTTTGAGTTTTTCAGTTTCGACACAACTTACTATTTTTAGCAGTTTTTTGGGTCCTGAACTTCTGAAGCCGTTTTGAGGCCCTAGATAATATTTTTTGGGAATCGTTTGTCCAGTAATTCTAATTGCATTCTATATTATACATTTTTGGTAAAAAATTTTAATCCTCGGATAGATCTTTCTAATTATGTATCATGTGCGTCAAATGGAGATAGTATGCCAATGTTACGACCCCCAGAAATTGATGTACCAATTTACACCAACGGTGCCCATAGTCTGGTGTTTCATCTCATAGGGTTAGGTTTCTGAATGTTTATGATTTTCCATTTTTTCAGAATAATATTTAGGCCTTCGAGCCTCATTGTAACACAAAGTTTATAGGTCTATAACCACCACATCTCTTCTTAGAGATAAGCTACCAGAACCCTAGCTAGTTTATTTCCATTCTGTCTATAAGCACATTTTAGTTCTTTGATATTAATGAAATTAGGTTTTACTTCCACTGCATATTTGTATTTCTGGTTATATTTTTATGGTATTGTATTCCTACATAAATCTAGATCAATGGTATCATAGTAGTTTTCTTTTTCTCAATCCTTCTTTGCATGACCCCAATGAGGTCAGGGTATAAGGAGTTAGGGCTCGATCTGGTTGAACCTTTACAAGATCAGCCTCGCAAACCCCGACGTTCGCCATGGCGGATGAAAAGAAATATGAGGGAGAATGATTTCCTATCAAAATATTGATAGAGAAGGTGATCGAAAAACAAAGGAACGCGATGATGGATAACATTGCCCAGATCCTTCAACGGCTGCCCACCAGTGGCGCATCTGCATCCAGCAGCCACTCTAGAGGTGCGAATCCCTATAAGGTACAAGTAAACTTTGAAATTCACATATTTGAGTGTCAAATATATGGAGATGTCTTAGATAGATGGTTGAATCTATTAGAAGGAAATTTCTCGGTTCATGATTTTTTTGACTAGGAGAAGATTATTTTTGCACTCCTTAAATCTACCCCCCACGTCAAGGACTGGTGGGAAACCTACTGTGACAAAAAGTGCGAGACAGTCTTACCCACTTGGAATTCTTTTCAAGATGCCATCAAGGAACAATACTATCCCGTGTGGAGCTATGATTACAAGTACATACAATGGACCAGACGACAAAAACAAAGGGATAAAGATGTGCATGAGGTAACGAATATGTTCCATACCCTGCGCAAAAAGTTGGGTATCGAAGATTCGGAGAAACATTTGGTGCTAAAGTATCACAGTTGTCTGCACATATATATTCAGGAGGAAATGGAGTTCCTCGACATCTCCTCGCTTGGTACGACATACCGGTATTCTTCCAAGATTGAGCAGAAATTCAAACAGAAGAAGCGAGACTTTGGATCTGCACATCAAAAGCAAGGGAAAGGTACCCCCAAACATCAAAATAAAAGACAAATCCAAGCCATGGTAGCCCAAGACAACCTGTAAAAGCCGCAAGAAAATAAAAACGCCCTGAAGCCAAAGAAAGGCATGGGAAAGTGCTGTGAGTTCCATAAGAGCTCCACTCACAACATAATTGAGTGTCGGGCCAAGAAATCGTTGGTTGTCGAGATGAGGGCTTATGAATCAGATGCATGCTCCAACTTTGAAAATTTCCTTGACATCTCCTCACTTGATATAGTGTACCAGTGAATGTAATCAGAAAACTGAAAAGAGGCATGCAATCTCAGAGGATGAAGACAAGGATGCTTTCATGAACTATGCATTTACAGTGAGAAGCAAAGGGGTTCAATGGAATGTGATATTCATGGTGTTAATAGTAATTTTTACTGTTGTAAAAGGGACATTATAGTGAAATGGAAAATATGTTGTATATGGTTACCTTGTTTCCTGTACAAAAACAAAGAGAACTTTAGCTTCTAAAGTTAGAGATTGGCATATTTTGAATGAAAAGAAAGAGGGATGGAAAAATAAACTTAGTGGCTTACTGATTTGTAAGGAAGAAAATGGAAAAATGAAAAAAATGTGAAAGGAAGGAAGGCCAAAGAGAAGGACAAATAATAGAATTAAAAAATTAGACAATGTTTAGAACAAAGTAAAAACAAAGAAGAATTTTCCAAGACAAGACAATATGAAGGAGGATATGACAAGTCAGACATGTCATATATACATCACGGGGATGACAAATCAGAGAATATTTGGAGTAGAGGTAATGAGGAAAAAGGTGGAAAATGTAATGTGTTTTTTTATTCTGAATTATTAACTATTGAATGTGTTTATCAAGATAAAAGACAAACTTCTCTTGGAGATATATTTGTTTATGCAAATATGAGGGAGCATGCAAGTTTTGGAGATGCAGAAAATCAGTTTTCCTTATGGAAACACAAATATGGGAGAAAGAAATTAGTTGATTTAGAAGCTTGGAATTGAGGAAAGAGAGTTGATATAACTCTTACAAAAATCACTGCAGAAGAGAACGAATATTGCAGAGAATGTAAAATTATAGTCCACGAACAAATTCTGTTTTTGATCCAAAGAAGATTTGAATGTCAAGAGTTTATGTTGAGTTTGCAAATGAAAAATTGGGTGAACAGTTCAGTTAAATTTCATGTGAATATGGATACAACTGAAAAAGGTTCAATAACTAAAATTTTTGTAGCTGACGGATAGTATATTGTGCGAAGGTCATATGTTCTTGTGTCAAACGAGGGACAAGTGGATGATGAAAACAACAAAGGCGATAGGTATGGGAATTTTTCAAAGTCAACAATTCAAGAAGAGATGGAAGGATATGGATGACAACATAAATAAAATGGTTTGGAAACAGAAGAGGATGTTGGTGATAGGTTCAAAAATCAAAATATACGGTCAAGTACAGGACAATAGATCTAGTGGAGAAGACACGACGTTGAAGTTGAATTATGTTGAAATGATGACATGAAAGCAACACACAGAGGTACAAAAATTTATGTTTCTTGAAGAGATACTTATTTTGAATATCGGTATCAAAACACTATGCAGAGGATATGCTCATGACAACAGAGAAAAATGACATCCACAATACAGGGTTTGATATCCAGGAGAAGGAGAGAATGCAGCAAATACACCTGCAATTGGAAAAGGTCAGACAACGAGTTGGAAGATGAAGTCTATGGAAGTTTACAACATAGGAAATTGGAAGACTGATGAACAGGAGTCCATGAGTTATTTCAACCTAGGGAGTCTAATGCAGGAGAATTCTTCGAGGTTTCTAATAATTAAGAGTCTTATGACACATTTACTTAAGGGAGTGGGTTCCCTTAATTATTTTGTTTTTTTTCCTAAGCTTAGTTGAGTTCTAAAGAGATTTAAATGTAATTTTATTAATGAATAATATCTACGGATTTTTAGAGATATTAGGGATGAGTGAGAAATCCTAGGAAGAGTGAGGATTTTAGGGATGTAGAGGTCTTATATAAGATTTGGTTGAGTAAATAATGGAATTGAGAGAAGCTTTAGAAAATATTGAGGGATTGTTGGATTTGAACTGAAATTGGTTCATGATTCCTTTTTGTATATATTGGTAAGCATTTTGAAACAAAAGAGTTTGGCCTGAAGTTTTCTGGTTAGGGTGTGAGAGTGTGATAAGTTAGAGAGGACATTTTAATGTGTGTATTTAGGTCAGGCCCACATAGGCCGTAGTATTGTAATCAAATTAGATCTCAATGAAGATTGAATAATTCCGTAATATTATGATTTTTTTTGACCATGGATTATAAATCGTGTGTGATTGCGTGAATTGTGGCATGTCATGTTGTTTAAGTAGAATTTTTGTTCAAATTTTATAGTGGATTGACCAATAGAATGGGATCCAAATCGAGGGCTACAATGGAGTCTTGAGACTCTGTGTATTAAATTAGTAATTGCACATTCGTGGGACAGTGAATGGTTGCATATCCAGCTAAAACCTTCAAAATGTGTGGCAATGGAATACCTTGCAATCGCATAAGTTTATTGATGAATTATTGAAGAGAGTATCATGGAGTAATGTTTGATCGTAGAGGGCCGCAACTGTGTTTTTCCCAAATATCAGACGTTTCAGAACAAAAGCATGAAGGATAAGTGGACAGTCATGATTAGATCGCATATCTGAAAGGGGAGAGATCTACAGCTAAGATGAGTTTGCAAGTTAAACAAAATAATTTCCGATGCAACACAATGAAGGATGAACAGTGAGGACATATGGATTTAGGTGTAGATCAATGTTGGATGGAAAATTGTGAATTCACACATCATAAAATTTAGCGTATAGCATTAAGGCTCCGCAAGTTAAGTTTTTTGCGATGAAATGAGGAGAAGGGAAACGTGTCAGCATTGTGCATGAGCGCACATCACATAAATTATGGTTTAGTGTTATCGGTAAAGAGTTAAACATGAGTGCAAGAGAAATGCGATAAGTTGTAAAAGTTGCGATGTAGAGATTCGATATCGTCATTGCAACTTCGCATGGAAAAAATTATAAGTTTTCTATTAAAGCTAATTGTTATATTTTTCAATCTACAGTATCATAAATGTTCCAAATTTTGATGAGGTCTGATTGGTTCAAAGTGTTGTGGGACCCTACAACCAAAGTTAAGCGAGTATGCATGTTTTGTGGGGAATATTATGAGTTTCTTTAAAAAATGTTGAAATTGAGATTAAAAAACCTCTCTCGTGTATTTCTGAGTTATGTGGACCCATAACCCACATGTCTGAGTGTCGTGTAACTTTTCTACCTTGTTGTATCATTTCGGATGTGAGAATTTCTGAATATATACTCTATTTCGAGTATAATCCTTCGGAAAAGTGGGGTTGATAGTCAACCCTGCATCAGTACATAATAAGTTTACATATTCAATAAATAACTAAATTAATAAATATGTATAATTTAAATAATACACATTCAACATATACATATACATATACATATACATATATATATATATACATACTCGGTGATTCAATTTCTTCACTTGAATTTATTTCAACATTTTCACCATCTTCAATTATTGGTTTAATATCTTTTTCACTTTCTCTTTCAAAATTTTGTATCTCATCATCAATATTTTGAGGAATATATCTCTCTCTTTACATTGCAAAATATTTTTCAAATTATTTCATCAAATAAAAATTAAGTTTCACAATACACTTGTCAAATTTTAAATATAAAATTTAGAATATTTACATTTACATACCTGCTTCAGCTTATAGTTGAGATTTATTTTCCCTTTCATTATTTGAGCATTATCCTCTCTTCTTCTTCTTTTGTGATATTCTCTCCCTTGTTCTCTATGTTCCTCAGGGTCTCATGTTTGATCATATTTTCTCTTGCAATTCCTTCGATTTCCCATGATAATTGAGTATGAAGCTCAAAACATCTCCTTCAAAAATGTACACAAAAACTCAATTAAAAAAAGCATCACAAAGGATTTAATTTAAAAGAAAAACTCATTTTAATTTTTTTTTCAATAAAGACATACTTCAACCCTAACCACTTACTTTAAAAATTCCACCAAAAAGATGTCTTCCAAAAATGAAATGAAGCTCAAAATTTTTACTTCCAAGTCCTACAAAGAAAAAAATTCATTTAAAAATTTAGACAAAAACTCACTTTAGAAAATCATTATAAAAGATTTACTTCAACCCAAAACACTTACTCTAAAAAAAAGTCACTTTAAAAAATACCTCGAAAAAATGTCCATTGAAAATTAAGCCCAACCTCTTAAAAAATGTCACTTTAAAAAACACCTCCAAAAAATGTCCTTTCAAAATTAATCCCAAAAACCTCTAAAAAAATCTCTCTAAAAACAAAATACCTTCAAAAAATGTCCTTTGAATATCAAGCCCAAAAAGAGTTGTTTGAAAATTAAGCCCAAAAAAATTCCTTTGCAAAATCAACCAAAATGAACTACGAAATTATGAAAAAATAATGATTCTATTTTTGGGTATTTATAAAGCCATGAAATGGTTTTTTGGAGGGGCTTCAACGAATTTTCTGGCCAACGTAAATTCGATTAAAAGTTCGGCCGAAATTTTGTGTCGCTAGAATTAACAATTCGAAGGGGAAAAAAACAATTCGACTGAACCTTTTTAAAAGTTCAACCGAATTAACAGGTCTGCAACTACACAGCAACTCGTCTCTCAACACATTTCTTCAACTTTGGAATGATTAAACTCCATGAAACTTTATGAATTATCTGTCAGAAAAAAGACAAGCATTTGTACAATTCAATCTACTTTCAGAGAATATAGCATTTATGGAATTTCATAAATATTTACTAATTTTAATTGATTTTATAATAAAATTGGTGCAAACAGTTTTTGAAGGTCATTATAATTCAGTGAAATCAAATTTTGTGTCTTCCAAAATACACTGTAAAAAAATTGAAAAAATTATGGTGCATTACATTGGTCCTTCGACTGTAATGGGCAATTTTTAGATTTTTAGTTTATAACTAATATGTTGAGAAATTTTGTGCGAGCCGAAAAATATTCAAAATATGTAGTTTTTTCATATTGGATTAGTTCAAAATATTCCAGTAATTATGATATGCATTAGTTGCTTTCGTAAATATAACGAAATCAATTTAGACTCTGTCTAGATTGTTGTAACACATTTTTTTTTCTAAAAAACACAAAGTTTTCAAAGAATACACCAACGCGTTTGAACATGACTTTTTATGAATCCTTTGATTGTTAAAGAACACACACTCAAAAAGATGTTAAGTGGATATGTCAAATGCAAATAAAAAAATTCCAAAAAGTAAGTAACAAAAAGCTAATAAAATTCTTGAAAAGTTTTATTTTCATCATAAAATGAAATTCTAAATAGAAAAATTGTGTTGGCTTGCAGAAAGTTGAAGAACGGAAAAAATCATATTTTTTTCTCAAAAAAGAAAAAATTGTAACCAACTTCACATTTTCACCCAACTTGGCTATATTGCCATAATTAAATATTTACTAAATGTATGTATATACTAATAAAAATAAATAAAAGTAGCATTATGATATAACAAAGAAATATCTACATGTAATTTTTTTGAAGAAAAATCAATTATTTTAAGCACTAAATAGTGGATTATGCATTATATTTTGAAACAAAAGAAAAGTAACATACCCTATGTACAAAAATAGGAATTTCACATGGTCATGCAAAAAATTCATAAATTAAAATTATATATTATGAAGATTAATTCAAATTCATACATTTCACATTCTTAAGCTATATTCAAATTAGATGTAAAATTCCCTTCATTTTCAATAAATAGTTGTTTGCGATATTTCACTAGCACCAACAAGTCATGAGAGAGCATTGTTAGCTTGCAGCACTCACCTTAAAAAAGTTATATTATATTTATTTTAATGCATTGGTTTGATTGATTGTATAGTGGACACTTTTCCATATCACAAGCCAATAAAACTAAAATCATGAAGCAAAAGGTCATTTCATTCAAACATCTCCACTCAAAAAGAGCTAATAGAACTAAATTCATGAAGCAAAAGGTCATTTCATTCAAACATCTCCAATAAAAAAAACCTGTATGAAGTGAATACAAGCTATAAGTTTATATAATACCCACTTCTCCCAATTCTACTGGAACCCAAGAACCAAATAATTTGCAAAACAATATCATGTGATCTACAAATTCCAAGTTAATGGAACCAAAAAACCAAATAAGTTGCAAAACAATATCATGTGATCTAGAAATTCCAAGTCAATTAAATGCAAAGGCTGGAGGAGTTTCCTAGAATCTGATGTACACCCCTAAGTGATAGAGTTCCCAATGACTCTAATTTCTTCAACTAATATGAGTACTCTTCATCATGATTAATTTTTCATATATTTCAACCATTAAAGTCAAAAAGAAAGAACAATAAGGTATGAATTTTACTGGAAAACTAGAGTTAAAAGTTTGAAGGGTCTTTTATTTGAAAAGCCTTTCTTATATATTTAATATAAAACTATTGGAAATATATCATATGTAGTTATAATAAAAGGTAAAAAAGATATATGACTAAGATCATCTCATTCTATCTCTAATTAATAATTATATGCACCGTATTCTCTTTTTTCTGGTATTTAACTTTCTTGATTGAACCTTGTTAGGATTCATTTAATTTCCCATGTGACAATTGAAGTGACTTTATTGATAGTACTCTTTAGGCTATACACGATACTTATTAAAATTCAAAAAGGTTGTTTTGACATAGGCAATAACTAAAATCACTTTAAATTCATTTAATTTAAGATATATCAAGTCCCTTGAACTATAAACATTTTCTTGAAATTTCACATTTTAAAAAAATTTTATATTTTAAAATTTTTATCTTTTCCAAAAATAAAAAAACATTAAATAAAATATAACCTTCTAAATTATTTTATAAAATTAAATAAAATAATATCAAAAATCAAAATATTTTATAGAATTAAATAAAGTAATATAAAATGTCAAAATTTAAATAAAAATAGAAAAGACATTCTATGGAAAGTCTAAAAGTTAAAAGATAATGAACGAACTTAAAAACCTGCTCATCTACCGAGAAATAAAGCACACCCATTTTGAATGTCTGTAGCCAATTAGTATTCAAACAAAAGCATATTCTTTATTTACTTTTATCTATCGACCAGAAGTTTCCCACCTCTCCGTTAAATTGAGGTACACTATTTGCTCAAAATACCGAACTATAAGCAATTTTAAAAAATCAAAGTGGAAAAAATTAGCAAGAAATAAAGCTTCGACACTTCATCCTTAGAAAAGTACACTAACATGGAACCCCTTTTAGTGAAGTGAATTGAACATGAAGTTATTCTTCCACAAACATACTTTCTTTTGATAAATATTGATAACAAGTATCTGAGCTTCCAAATCCATTTTTTTTTTTGTTTCTATAGATATCGATAGTAAGCATCTCAGAAAAATTGAAAATATCTTGTGGTTTTGAAGGATTATTTTCCAGAATTTATTATTCTTAATTTAAAAAAATATTTCATATTATTTATTTTATTCTAAATATTAAAATTATTTTTAATGTGAATAGTTATTTTTTTTTATAAGCTAAGTGGAATTTTTAGTTAACATATTATAATTGATGAAGATATTTGAGTTTTTGGTCTTACCATATTGGCCTAAGGTTTTGGTTAACTTTCACAACACTATAAATTACTCTCAAAGAATATTAATTTGGAAGGTAATGCGTCCATGCTGAATTTAAAATTGATTTGAGATTTGTAAAAGGTACTTGAGAGATGTGAACAGAGTTTGTCGTAGGATTATGTTAGCTTCGATGTGTGAGAATAGTGTGTTTTGTGGTATTATTTTCTTTTTTTTAAAGTCTGTCCACTGTTTAATATAGTGACAACGTGGAGTCATGGTGGAGAGCTCTGCGCATATGGAGTGGAGGGAAAGATACTACAATACTGTATACAGTCGACGCATTCCCACTAATCATTGTGTTGGAACAAGACTTTAGATCTGGAGAAAGTCGTTGCATTAACCGAGAGATAGGACCGTAGCTTATGCTTTCCATGTCCCGGAGCGATCAAAAGGGACGGCGTCATGGGAACTTTGTTTGTTGAAACGTTACAGCAGGTTGATGGTGGTATCAGAACTCCAAGTTTCAGGCCTGATCCTATAAACACCATATCAGGGTGAAATACAACAAGACGCCGAAGGCGACGCATCCACACACGTGTAGAGTACAAAACAGGGGTGTGTTTGCTAGGTTGCATGGTGGAAATCATCTACAATTTTCTCATAGTTCCCACAGTGGAAAAGATGTGTAGGTTTTTCTTTTTCTCCACTCGTGAACCCAGGTTTCTCACAGATTGCATGGAAGCGTTAGGCTCAACCATTGCTTGTTCGGAGAACTCGTTAAAGTAGATTGTCCATCCTTGTTCAAGCATACCGATCATCATTTCTGTATATACAAAGTCTGTCATTTATGAACCCAAGCTGCATGACGAGAATGGTGCTCGTAGAAATCCTTGGTCAACTTAGGTGAAATGAAATATGTTTTAAATTTTTCTGGAGTTCGTATTTTAGACCTATTGAGTGTGGACAACTCAATATGTTAGTTCGATTTTGTTAGAATTGATTTATCTGACAAATCCTTGGTCAAGGTGAAATGAAATATGTTTTAAATTTATTTGGAGTTTGTATTTTAGACCTATCTATTGAGTGTGGACAACTCAATATGTTAGTTCGATTTTGTTAGAATTGATTTATATGACAAATCCTTGGTGAAGGTGAAATGAAATATGTTTTAAATTTATTTGGAGTTTTTATTTTAGACCTATTGAGTGTGGACAACTCAATATGTTAGTTCTATTTTTTTATAATTGATTTATGTGACAATTGCTTTATGAAGAAGGAAAATTACAAGATAAATATGGAATGACTTCTACTAAAGAGGGACATCCTCACTTGTCTATGCTTAACAGCGGATAGTTTTATGACTATGAAGATAATGTTTTTATAATAAGTTTGGAATTGGTTTGAAATTTGTAGGAAGTAGTTGAGAAATTTGGTTAACTATATATATATATGTTGTAGTTAAATGAATTGAGTAATAAACAATATATTTTTTGTGTGTAAATTTGTGCAACTATGTCCTCAAATTCATACTTATTAACATAGTAAATATATTATGATTGAGAAGCTTTAGAATATATATGTAGCATGTTTTATATTGGTAAAGTGACATAAATTAAATAGCTCATAAATAATGATAGGAATTAAAATACCTACATCTTACATTATCAAAATTAAACAAAATCATAAAAATTAATTAAATTATAACTTTATTTTAATGTTATTAATTATTAAAAAATAAGATATGAGTTATATATATATATATATATATATATATATATATATATATATATATATATATATATATATATATATATATATAATTCTAACAATATTTTTAATAATAGAAATTCATTTCCATGTTATTATGGATATTTTCAATTTATAAATAGATTTTGTTATTATATTATAAAAGATATGATGTTTTTTCATTATTATATACACATAAAAAAAAGAAATAAGAAATAGTAATTTAAAATATATTTTTATAGTTTCTATTTTAATTTAATTTTATTATAATTTTTAAATTAAACAATAAAGCAAAAATTACTCCATATTCTTACTGCTATCATCAAAAATTAAATTAAATTTCTATAAAACATTTTTCAAAATAAAACAATGGTAAAAATAATTAGAAAAATAAAACTATATAATAAAACCATATAAATCTTTACATTTTAGTATATATATGAATGGTATTTTTCTGGATTGTTTTTGCTCTTTGATGACAATGCTGTATCAGAAATACTTCACATACAATTAGAAAAATAAAACTATATAATAAAAACATATAAATCTTTACATTTTAGTATATATATGGATGGTATTTTTCTGGATTGTTTTTGCTCTTTGATGACAATGCTGTATCAGAAATACTTCACAAAAGGTTATAGCTTTCTTAAATCATTATATTTAAATTTATAAAAACATAAAATTTGAGTATGAAAGCAGAAAGCGGTGAAAGCATAGAAATTGAGAGGTACATATTATATAATACAAATTTATACGAGTTGAATTTGAGAATTTCAACCATGTAAAACATTGTAATCTCAATTATTGCTCCTATGCGAGTGTATGTTGTTAATGATTTAGACTCACCTTTGTGAAATAATATACAGGGGGATCCAACACAGGTCGGACGGTGGCACTCATTTTGTTTGCGTGTACAAAGGAAATTGTATGAATAATCTATAAATGGAATTTTGAAAATATAAAACACTTTATACAGTAAATATATATATATATATATATATATATATATATATATATATATATATAAACAGAAACACTGTATTACATGCTACATTTTTCACTATAAAACCTCTAAAATCCCTACACTAATTCCGTATTATAACGAACAAGTGCATAAGAAAAAACCAGAAAAAGGGATGAGATAAATGAACGAATTAGTGCAGAAGCGAAACCGCAATAAGCAATTCTGGCCTCACTTACCTTATATATCCAAGTATGGTGGCATTCGTTTTTTCCAAGAAGAACCCTCGACATATTCAAATCCTGAAGCGAATTTCCGTTGACGCCAGTTGGCTGTCGTCAGAAATATTACTTTAGTTTTAAAGATGATTCCCCTCGTTTGATTTCTCGAGCACTGACTAAGCAATTTGATTTTCTCTTACTCCAAGTAATAAAAGTCCAGCAGAGACATTAGTGGTCATCCGCTTGCCGTCCAAATAACTTTATTTAGAAAGACAAGTGTCATATGCTTTTTGGTAGATTGGTTTGAAACTACAATTTTTTTTTTAACGAAAAACAAAATGGTGGTTCGATATATTTCGTAAACTATTCGGGAACCAAAAGCCTTCCAAAGTATGATCTGATTATCATTGCATAATTTTTCATTTAGCTGAGTGGAAAAATTATATGAATCAACTTATAACAGCAGTTTGATGTGTGAGACCTAAATCTCAAAATTGAGGTTAGAATTCTTTTGGAGTAAGACAATTTTTACTGTGAAAAAATTATATGAATCAATTTATAACAGCAGTTTTATTAGTAAGACCCAAATCTCAAAATTGAGGTTAGAATTCTGTTGGAGTCAATATTTTTTGTGAGATAAAAAACTTCTTTCTTAAAAGTAAAGTCTCATTATAGTATTACACACCCAAATATCATTCTAGTGGTAAAATATCAATGAGACTTCATATGCAAAAGTTATGCCTCTTGGAATTTGACCTATTGTGATTGAACACAATAATTCGACATGATGCCACATCAACCCCATTACTTATGTAGAAATACCTAACTACATGCATACCATAAATAAGACTCTAAAAGGGTCAATTTTGTGACTCTAGTTGGGAATTGAAGGAGTCAAACTTTAGCCTAGTTTAGCCTAGTTAGCTATGAGTTTATAGGAATTGATTTTCTCTTACTCTAAGTAATAAAAGTCTAGTAGAGACATTAGTGGTCATCCGGGCTTGCCATCCAAATAAATTTATTCAGAAAGACAAAACAAAATGGTGGTTCGATATATTTCGTAAACTATTCGGGAACCAAAAGCCTTCAAAAGTATGATTTGATTATCATTGCATAATTTTTCATCTAGCTCAGTAATTTTAGAGTGGAAAAATTATATGAATCAACTTATGAGAGCAGTTTTATTAGTGAGACCTAAATCTCAAAATTGAGGTTAGAATTCCTTTGGAGACAATGTTTAATATGAAAAAATTATATGAATTAACTTATAACAGCAGTTTTATTAGTGAGATCTAATTCACAAAATTAAGGTTAGAATTCTTTTGGAGCCAATGTTTTTTGTGAGATAAAACCTTCATTCTTAAAAGTAAAGTCTCATTATAGTATTACACACCCAAATATCATTCTAGTGGTAAGATGTCAATGAGACTTCATATGCAAAAGTTATGGCTCTTGGAAGTTGACCTATTGTGATTGAACACAATAATTCGACATGATGCCACATCAACCCCATTACTTATGTAGAAATACCTAACTACAAGCATACCATAAATAAGACTCTAGAAGGGTCAATTTTGTAAGTCTAGTTGGGAATTGAAGGAGTCAAACTTTACCCTAGTTTAGCCTAGTTAGCTATGAGTTTATGTTATAGCCGAGCCACTGGGAGGAAATATGGTTGCATAAATTCAATTGTATCTTGTTCCACACAAGAATAGAACAACTTGGCAGTTGGATTGAAAATGCATAATAGGGTAAGTTTAGTGTATGTATAAGACACAAGTCTAATGTAAGTCCACAAAGAGTGTCATCTCTTTTGTAGTCACTTTATTTCCATATTTCCACTCTAGAGAAAGAAAGAGTAGAGAAGCATCACCATATACATATGCTTTGTCGTGTAAAAATTTCCCAAATAATTTGTATTATTGTGGTTGGTGTGTGACCATACGTCATTATTTTCTATTTTTCCACATTTTATCTATTACATGCACAAGAAAAAAACAATAATTTATAAATGTAGAATATAAAGAAATTAGCCCCCATATTCTATTTTTATTATATATATTTTGATGAACTATCCAATGGAATATCGAAATAAGTTTATGGATCATTTATTGTTGAGTGTTTGTGCCATAAACCATGTTTTTTTTAATTTTTTTTGTTGATAAACTTATGTACCGCATTATACGTTATTGAGTATGGATCATTTATTGTTGAGTGTTTCTCCCATAAACCAATTTTTTTTTTACTTTTTCTTGTTGATAAACTTATGTCCGACATTATGTGTTATTGAGGATGTGTACATAGGGTGTGTAAGAGGTTTTGTATAATCCTAATTATAAAAAATCAATAGTGGATGCATCATTCCTCGGTTTTCCCCAACCTAAGCTCTACCTAAATGTAAAAAAAGAAAAGAAGAAGCTAATTGTGGATTTTAATAGATTACCTACATCAATATTTCCTTCTAGACTAAAAATGAAATGTATCTTAGAAAGTCCCAATTTCTTTGATTGGTATTTTAGAGATATTTATGGAAAGAAAAACTATGATTATCACTTCCTTAAAAATATTCAACAATTTGTCTCCCATATAATTTTGGTGTCATTTGAGATGGCACGAATAAAATAATCCATTTAAGAGGCAATGATGTTTTAGATCGATGTAGCCCTGATTTACTTACAGATTATGATAAAAAAAATTGATTTCCATGACTCAGGAAGAGAAAAAATCCTATTATAATGATATTTTCAAACAAGTTGATTTCCATGACTCAAGAAGAGAAAAATTGCAATTATAATGAGCCAATTATGTGAATAAAATTATGACTCACAATAAGAAAACGACCTAAGAAAATACAATAAAATGAGAGAGAGGGAGAGCTCTCTAAACTTGTAATCAATTGCAATGTATAGTTGGTACCACAAAGCCTTCATGAAAAATATTATGCCTACTATGATAATATGGTATGGATGGTTAAGGCAGATATGTGAGCAT
Organism: Pinus albicaulis; assembly: GCA_034641835.2. Classification (NCBI taxonomy): domain Eukaryota; kingdom Viridiplantae; phylum Streptophyta; class Pinopsida; order Pinales; family Pinaceae; genus Pinus; species Pinus albicaulis. Next base: position 184,267,466 of record CM076581.1, on the reverse strand, counting down.
CAAAAGGATATGATAAGATTGATTTAGTGGAGCAAATGTGGTGAATCACTTAAAAAGTGTGGAAACGCGAAATGGATTTGTTACCATCGATCTCATGGAAGAATTAAATAATGTGGGGTTGGTTAGGTCAAGAAAAATAAAATCATCAAGTAAAATTACACACAAACAAGGAAATAAACAAAATTTTATCACTTTGTAACATGAATTTACATTTCTCTGCATAAAAAGGGAAGAAAATCTAGGGCACTATAAATTATGACATGGAATTGGAAATCCATGTAAGTGGAGAGATTTATGCTACCCTCATCCCCTAAATCCAAGCCCTGATACAAGGCGGGACATATCTATGCCCTCTTTATTAATTAGAAAAATAAATTATTACAAACTAATTAGAAGATGAAATTCAACTATTATTTTTAGTCCTTTATTCCAAGAGCCACTAGGTGTATTGTCATGGTGGGAGCCGATATGATGTATTATGACTGATATGACAAACATAATCAATGAGTCCAGAAAAATTCCCAATCAAACATTGATTCAGTAACTAATGTAGTGTTTTTGTCATCATGAGGTTCATTAATGAGGGGTTCATTGGCAAGGGAAGCACCAATAAGAGACCTTTCAATTGAAGAGTTCATGATAAAGGAATTGCTAACATAGAGATGGCCGATCATGGAGTTGTCAATTGCATCCTCAACTAAGTTGTGATCAACAAGGGCAGTACTGGAAAGGCATCAATGGAAAAGATGTGGTTGACAAGGAAATTTTCAAAGAAAGGTGTGATTAGAAAAGAGGTGGTCCACAATGGACCTTTTGACAAGAGGGCCATTGACAAAATCCTTGTTAAAAGGAAGTTATCTGCAGCAGGGGTATCAAAAAAGGTTGCAGTAGGAAATCAATTCATTAGCATATTTCATGGAGTTTGTCACTGTGAAGTTTGTCACGATTGAAATGAGCATTATTTTTAGATTTTGGAATATTTTTAAAAATTTATAGATAGATATCTCACTTTTATTCTGACCCGCCAACGAGATAAAGAACTTGTCATAAGAGAAAAGAGATCAATCTGTATGATTAATCCATATGATTCAAACCAATGAGCAATATTTATGACTCTTACATTTTTCAATCAGTGTGTTAGCTAGAAATTGGAAAGAAGGAATAAATGGGATTCCAATCAATATGCATGAGTCTTTGTCATGATAGTAATAGGTGGCCATTCTGTAAATTTTACACTGCAACAAAGAAAACATATGGATGTGGGTGGAAATAATATCTAGGGTAATAATTTAGATATAGATGGAGATTGAATATTTGATCTGCAATCTAGGGTCTAAATTTTAAGGTCAAAAGTTTCTCGACCAACGGAATCTAAATATAATTTTCTCATTTATCTTATATAAAACACATGTAAATATTTTTCATCTTTAAGACAAGATGTTATATAAGTCAAATTTGTATTATTATAGTGAATTTTTGGTTTAAGAAAATAAGTGAACAATTAAAGTATAAGCAGTGTCGTCATGAAATAACCTGTTATGTCATCCAAGTCCACTCCAGTTTTTCACTAACTTGGTGCACTTATGTTTTTTGCAAGTTTAGCAGTGCCATTCTATTTTTCTATTTATCAAAAAATATAAGCAGGTTTGCATATCAAAACGTGATAGCCTCAACCCGCCTAAAGGAAACCAGGTTTCTTGCCCATCTAAGCAAGTTAAAATCCATCCAGTATTGAAATTTTTTTTCCTCCTATATTCTATAGACTCCATACTAGTATGTCTACCAAAGTCTAACAACAACCTAAAAATATAAACGTTATCTGCTAAAAACATAAAGCACCAAAAAGAAACATCTAAAATAGAACCAATTTATCCGTCATCCCAGGACTCAACTGGTGCATGGTCATTGACGCTGGACCCCGGCATGTCCACTTGGTGCATCGTTTGAATTTTCCTCTAAATTCTTCCAAGTCTTATTGTTGCATGATGCTGAGAAAGCCAAATCTCTTGCAGTTCATTTTTGATATCCTGGAGAACCGAAATCACCTTAGAGATCACATGTGGATCTCCTCCCACTTCTTCCAGACTCGTCACATCCTTTTCTGAAACACATTTAAAGGTCCAGTACGTCTGAATAGGCTGGTGGAAAAGTGATAGTTGTCCTCGAGTATTAGTTGGATCAACTATGAAGTCCATTTCATCTTCCTGCATTTCTATGTCTTCTTATTTATGCCCACTTTCTCTCTCCCATCCTTGGATGAGGTTGTGGACATGGGGAGGATTCCCTGTGGCATAGGCTTCGAAAAGGTTTTCAATAACCTCTTTCTTGGAGTTCCTGCCTCACTTTCCGGAGCTTGGAATAGGTTTTAAATGCTATTTCTTCCTCGTTCCCATACCCTTCTTCTTGGTAGTCTGGCCTTTCACCATTTTTGTGTGTTCTCGTACAATCAAGAATCGATTTTGCCCCAGATTATCTAACAGAGAGCTAGGAAAACCTGTTTTAATTTTTGCAGGGCCTTTGTAAGGAAAAATGAATTCAATAACAATATTTATGTTACTGTAGGTGGGGCCCACAGTTTTTCTGTTCCTTTGGAAAATTTCAAAGAAGGTATTACCAGAACGATGTAAGCCTATGAGAAAAGGATTACTCAAATAAATACTCAAATGTAGACTTGAATGTAGAATCAAATGTGACATATTCCAATTGAAACATGATGTAAAATGAATGAACAGGAACCCCAGATGGATGTTTGTGCCACCCCCATAGAAAAACCCACAAGTAGACTCTATATTGTAGACCCTACATCATTTCATGCAATATAAAGACTGAGAGCACGACCTATTGCCACCTCTTGTATTTTTGTTGGGACGGCCATTCCTAGCCATGTTACCTATCTCATACAATTGCAAGACTGAAGCATTTTTGGTGACATCCCTACCTGAATACCTTCTTGGCTTTGCGAAACATGAGCCCTTCACATTGCAGGTGGTTGGAAAGCAGGATATCACTACAGGGCCCGGGAAAATAAAGAAAAACATGGCATTCTTCAAACAAAACCTAAATGCTACATGTTGTAAAATCCCAGAACCCTGAACCTTGAATTTAAATAAAATCGACTGTAAAATATCTAGAAATTCGAAATTGTCCACTCCACTATGGAAAATGGTCCCATGCATACAATGAAGAATTCTATGTCCAATTTTCATGTATGGAAAAGGCATTAGAACAGTAACACAACCTCTTTACGATAGATTCCTGAGGAGATATGTCTGGTTTAAAGTTACCTTCATGGTTGCTAACAAAGTTAGGAGATGCAAAATATACCAGGAGAGAAGTTGTCAATGCCAACCATCTTCCTTCGCTGTTGGCATTTCTTTATATTGCCTTCTAGGATCGATGCTACCTCTCCAGCATACAGCTTGCCTTAACCTTCTGTCTTGATGTTGTTTCCAATATTTGCCTGACATTCCCTTGTGGTTGCCAGCTATTCCTACGACAAGCATTATTAAATGGCATGTGTGCATATCCCAATAAATCATGTAAGCTGGTGAATCATTCATGCGGTCTATGCACAACACCACAGGCCACCACCAAACCTCCCCTCTCACCCACCTTATGGCACCTCGATCAGGGGTACTGACTTGGTGCACTTGAGTCACTGGATAGCTTCATGTTTTGTTTTGGTGGTTCGACCCACTCGAAACTGACCATGTCCGTACCTCACTCAAGGTTTATCCCTACTCAGCCTTGAGCACACTCATTTCATTCTTATGTCATGCATAAAACTGGACATATGCTTAGCTATTTTTATATATTGAAAACTATGAAGCAAATTTTTCTTCTGAATATCATCAAACAATTAAATAAGATTACACAAGAGACAACATTAATTAATGACAAGAGAAAAACTATGAACTAAACTTAACTCAACGGGATTAAACTCAAAGTGAATCTAAAACATGGATGGATAGTTATGGCACCTAGAAAGTGGTTGGAATTAATTTCTCCAACACTCACCCTTAATAACTCACAAAGAAAAAAAAATCGTGGAACAAAGTTTTTTCTTCTCAATATTACAAAATAGTTAAATAGATTACATAGGAAACATCAACAATAAATGATTGGATTGAAACTCAACAAAACTAAACTAAATGACACATAGCAGACAATGGAATTGAATATGATGACACCTAGCATAAAATGAGATTAATATCTCAACACCCCCTCCTAATCTAAACTGTTACAAGTAGTGGCACATACAATCCCTAGTCTCCCTCTTTTAAATTCAAATACGTGTTTTCCTAAAGGATTTGTGAAAATATCTACGATTTGATCTCTAGAACCACAAAAGGAAAGTAATATGTATCCAAAATTGACAAGCTCAGTAATGAAATGAAAACGTGTGTCAATGTGGTTTCTTTGGTTTTGAAAGACATGAATTTTTTATAAAGAAATTGAAGAATTATTGTCACAGTAAATCGGATTTGGCTCCTTCTGAGCATGTGAAAGATCTAAAAAATTATTCTAAGCCACATTGCTTGACAAGTTGCTAAATTGGCAGCTACATACTCTACCTCTACTAAAGATATTAAAATTATTGGTTGTTTCTTCGATGCCCATGAAATCATATCGGTTCGAATATGAAAAACACTCCCTGTGGTGCTTTTGTGATCATATAAAATGAATGCATACTCGTTATTTTATAAATTGAAAATGAGTTGTATTCAAAAGGTGAGTAGATAAAATCATTGTCTAGAGTCCTTTTAATATATCTTAATGTCCTTTTTGCAACCTTCTGATGAGAAATCTTGGGTGATTTCATAAACCTAGAGAAAAAACTAGTTGTAAACATGATATCGGATCTAGTTGCAATTATATATAACAGACCACCCACTAGAATTTTATACAATCTAGAATGAAATGGTGGCACTACATCTTGTATGATCATCATGGTGCCTTGATAAATTGGTGTATCAGTTGGTTTGAAATTGGTCATTTCGAAATTTTGGATGATGTGAGTGGCATATTTTTTTTGACCAACATAAATGTCATTAACATATTACTGAATTTCAATTCCTAAGAAGTATTTCATGACTCCTAGATCAGTCATATCAAAATATTTTTCCATTGTTTCTTTGGAATCTTATAACATCATATTTTCTGTATAAAGAATACCATCAACGTAAACACATACAATGAGAATTTTACCTCCATGAGTTTTGGTACACAACATTGGCTCATGGTTGCTTTTGCAAAATCCACTTTTGATGAGATGGGTATCAATGTGACTATACTAAGCTCTTGGATATTTTTTCAGGCCACACAAACTTTACTCAATATGTACACCTTATGCTTCTGTTCTGAAAATTCAAAACTAGGAGATTGCTCCACATAAAATTCTTCCTTTAATATACCATTTAAGAAATAATATTTTACATAAATTTGATATACTTTCCATTTGTGTTGAGTTGTTGTGGATAAAATAGTTCTGACTGTGTCTAACCCTCCTAATAGAGAAAAAATTTCACCATAGTCGACACCAAATTGTTGTGAGAATCCTTCTGAAACCAACCTTGCCTTATGTTTCTCAATCTCTCATTTTTCATTCAGCTTGGTATTATATATTCATTTTACACCAATTTTGGTTTTATCTCTTGGGAGATCAACTAATTCCCAAGTCTAGTTCTTCTCTATGAAAAAAATTTCATGATTCATTGTATCAAACCAACATTTTTATCTAACTGCTTCTTCAAAATGGGTTGGTTGAGATGAAAGAAAGACAAAAATATTTTTTTGATCAAACTCATGCTCATGATCATATATTTCTTTGATGCTTATTGCATTCTGTTTGTCTTCTAAAGGTGTTGACTCACTGGTGGATTCACTGCTAGAAGATGTACCATTTTCATAGTGGTATGGATATTCTTGAACCTGTAACCTTGGTAAATATGGTGGATAAATAGGATGATGTAAAGACCCATCAATATGATCATACCAAGATTTATTTTCAAAAAAATTAACATATTTTCTTAAAAAAACTGTTTGGTAACTAGATTGTAAAGTCTATAGGCCTTTGATTGTTCACTATATCCTACGAAAATACATCTTTCACTCATATCATCAAGTTTATTTCCTAGCTTCCCAGGAGCATGTGAAAATGATACAGATAAAAAAAAATTAAAATGAGATGCATTCACCTTCTAACCACCCCATACTTCTTGAGGTACTACATCTTAGAGACTCGTTGTTAGATTTTTTTTGATAAAATATACTATTATCAAAATTTCTTCAGCCCAATACTCATTAGATAACTTCTTCTCATGCAACATACATCTTGCCATATTAATGATTGTCTAGTTTTTCCTTTCTGCTACTCCATTCTAATGAGGAGTATATCTTTTTGTGTTCTGCATGATTATTCCTTGTTGTTTGCAAAATATTTGAAGTTTTTGGAGTTGTATTTTCCTCCTCGGTCGGATATGAGTACTTTCAAAGGCTTTCCACTCTAATTTTCTTCTTCTTTTTTTAACTCTCTGAATCTTGAGAAAGTATTTAATTTATTTTTGAGAAAATAAACATGTATATTCCTGCTATAATAATCAATGAAGGTCAGAAAATAAAGACTACCACTCATGGACTATGTCTTCCTTGGGCCACATATATTTGTATGGACTAGCTCTAAAGGCTCTGTTTCTCATACTAGAGGAAGATGTGTGAATTATATCTCTTTTATTCTTAGATAGAATATAAATTTCTCAGTTACAATTTTTTTCATCATAATAGGGAGACCAATTAAAATTTAATATTTTTGAAACAGAATTAGGCTCTTAAATGGAATATTCCCATACCTATAGTTCTATAGATGAGACTAATCTATTCTTGACACATTGTGGGAAAAATGCTATCAAATGTTTCAACTTCTAAGAGTCAATGAAAACATCCTATTCTTTTTTTTTTCAAACATTGATATCAATATTCAATTAAGATATTTTTCATATATATAACATGTGCTCCTTTGGAATATTAAATCATAACCATGCTCCATCAATTGGCCTACACTAATGAGGTTATGTTTTAGATGTGGAACATAATAAACATCAGGTATACATTTTTGTTCATTTTGTTTGGTAAGAACATGGACAATACCGTTCCCTTTATATTTAATACGGTAATGGTATCAAAGATTAATTTCAGATGTTATCAAAGCATAAATGCAAGAAAGTATATTTTTTTTACCTATCATATGATTGTTGTTGCCACTATCTAAAAATAAAGTCCTCGCTATGACTATCTTCAGAAATATGACGGGAAAGAGACATTGCTTCAGAGGATTCTCATTCAATGTTGGAGAGATGCACAATGCCTCTTTGTTGATCTGACTATGTATTTCTACATTCATGTTCATAATGCCCAATTTGTTTGGAGAAATAACATTAAACATTTGATTTGATCCATGTTATTCTTCTCTGTGTTTGATTTTGCTAAGGTCTCAAATTCTCTGCTACATGATGATATTTAGATCTACCTCAACATCGACCTCTAGCTCACTTGTTGTTGCCTCTATATCCTCTTCTTATTCATCTGCTAAGAGAGAGTTGTGCTTTGAAATATTGTTCCATGGAAACCTCTGCAATGTTAAGTATTGGCTCGTGTGTCATAAGTGATCCAGTCAATTTTTATAATGAGAAATTTGTAAAACATTTGGATTTCATAATGGTTATTAAAACCATGTCATATTGCTTGGGCAATATTTGAAGTAATTTTTGAGCAATATTCTGATCTGTAATGGTTTCACCAATGATTTTGATCTAATTGACTATGCCCATGACTAGTCATGAACTGGTCCACATTCTCTATGTAATTCATCTTCAAGGTTTCGAACTTAGCTCTTAATTTTTTTAATTAAACGATAGGCACTGTATAATTACATTGATATGAAAATTTTGAAATATCCCAGGATTTTTTTTTTTTATGCGCGGATTATCTTGTCGAAGGTAGAATCATCGACTGAGTTCTGTATCCAACATTTGGCTCTGTGTTCTTTCTTTATTAGTTCAACAATTGCATTCCTTTGATTATTGTTCATTTCTACTAATGCTTCTTGGGTCGTCTCTCCATAACCATTATGCAAGGTATCACAACACTCATGGGCTTGCGAAATTTTCTTCATTCGTAAAGACCAAAATTCATATTTTTTGTCAGGCAAAGTTGAGGTTTGTGGAAAATACTTGGAAGAATTAATTTCTCCAAATGCAGACATGTACCTCTTTTTAAGATTTTTTTTTTTTGTGTGAAATAACACTTCCTTTCTCAATACCTCCTTTCTTATATATAAAAAAAAATAAAAAACAAAATAAAACAACAAGACAACAAAAATTTTTTCTTAAGAGAGTAACCTTCCTTTTAAAAAGAATATATCCATTACTCCATTTGAAATAAAACTTCTCAAGTAGGGGACATTGCACCATTGAAGTTTATTTTGTGTCCCAAAATATCATATATTTATGGATATATCCATAAATAATTGTATTCTATTACAATGCAATATTGTTTTTGTATTATATCTATATATATATATATCTCAAATCATGGACCTTCAAACTTTTAAAATCGAGGGCACTTCCCCTTTTAAAATAAAATGGAAGACCCGTTTCAAGTTTTTTAACCCAACATTTCAGTCCTACCATGTAAGGGACTTGATGCATAGTGCCACCTTCTTTGGAAAATTAGAATTATATAGGGAAAAAATTCTTTCCTATCTATATAAGGATTCTTTTTCCCTAATCCTCACAAATATTTCAAAGAATATTGGACGTTTACCCCTGAAGATGGACTCACTCAGGAAGTCCAAAAAGTTGGGTTAAAAAACTCAAAACGGGTTATTACTCTATTTCAAAAACAAAATTACCTGTATGGATTCTCTTTTCAAAAATATTCAGTCCTACCATGGAAGGGACTTGGTGGATAGCACCACCCTCTTTGGAAAATTGCGATTATCTAGGGAAAAACTTATTTCCTATCTATATTAGGATTATTTTTCCCTAATCCTCCCAAATATTTCAAAGAATATTCGACATTTACCCATGAAGATGGACTCAGTTAAGAAGTCTGAAACGTTGGGTTAAAAAACTAGAAATAGGTTATTCCTCTATTTCAAAATCAAAATTACCTGTATGGATTCTCTTTTCAAAATAATTCAGTCGTACCATGGAAGGGACTTGATGGATCACGCCACCCTCTTTGGAAAATTGCGATTATCTAGGGAAAAACTCCTTTCCTATCTATATTAGGATTATTTTGGCCTAATCCTCACAAATATTTCTAATAATATTGGTCATTTACCCCAAAATATGGACTCACTTAGGAAGTATGAAACATTGGGTTAAAAAACTCGAAACAAGTTATTCCTCTATTTCAAAAACAAAATTACCTGTATGGATTCTCTTTTCAAAAGGATTCAGTCTTGCCATGGAAGGGACTTGATGGATAGTGCCACCCTCTTTGGAAAACTATGATGATCTAGGGAAAAACTCCTTTTCTATCTATATTAGGATTCTTTTTCCCTAATCCTCACAAACCTTTCAAATAATATTGGAAGTTTACCCTTGAAGATGGACTCACATAGGAAGTCCGAAACGTTGGGTTAAAAAACTCGAAACAAGTTATTCCTCTATTTTGAAAACAAAATTACCTATATGGATTCTCTTTTCAAAAATATTCAGTCCTGCCATGGAAGGGACATGTTCTATAGTGCCACCATCTTTGGAAAATTGCGATTATCTAGGGAAAAACTCCTTTCCTATCCATATTAGGATTATTTTTCCCTAATCCTCATAAATATTTCAAAGAATATTAGATGTTTACCGCTGAAGATGGACTCACTTAGGAAGTCTGGAACGTTGGGTTAAAAAACTCGAAACAAGTTATTCCTCTATTTTGAAAATAAAATTAGGTGTATGGATTCTCTTTTCAAAAATATTCAGTCCTACCATGGAAGGTACTTGATGGATAGCACCACCCTCTTTGGAAAATTGTGATTATCTAGGGATAAACTCCTTTCCTATCTATATTAGGATTCTTTTTCCCTAATCCTCACAAATATTTCAAAGAATATTGGACGTTTACCGCTGATTATGGACTCACTTAGGAAGTCCGAAGCGTTGGGTTAAAAAACTCAAAACAGGTTATTCCTCTATTTCAAAAACAAAATTACATGTATGGATTCTCTTTTCAAAAATATTCAGTCCTACCATTGATGGGAATTGATGGATAATGCAACCCTTTTTGGAAAAATGCGAATATCTAGGGAAAGACTCCTTTCCTATCTATACTAAGATTCTTTGCCCTAATCCTCGCAAATATTTCAAATAATATTGGACATTTACCCCTGAATATGGACTCACTTAGGAAGTTCGAAACATTGGGTTAAAAAACTCAAAACAATTTATTCCTCTATTTCAAAAAAAAATACCTATATGGATTCTCTTTCCAAAAATATTCATTCCTACCATGGAAGGGACTTGATGGATAGCGCCACACTCTTTGGAAAATTGAAATTATCTAGGGAAAAAATTCTTTCCTATCTATATTAGCATTATTTTTCCCTAATCCTCACAAATATTTTGAAGAATATTGGACGTTTAGCCCTGAAGATGGACTCACTTAGGAAGTCCAAAATGTTGGCTTAAAAAACTTGAAACATTTTATTCCTCTATTTTGAAAACAAAATTACCTGTATGGATTCTATTTTCAAAAATATTTAGTCCTACCATGGAAGGGAATTGATGGATAGTGCCGCTCTCTTTGGAAAATTTCAATTATCTATGGAAAAACTCCTTTCCTATCTATATTAGGATTCTTTTTCCCTAATCCTCACAAATATTTCAAAGAATATTGGACGTTTACCCCTGAAGATGGGCTCACTTAGGAAGTCTTAAACCTTGGGTTAAAAAACTTGAAACAGGTTATTCCTCTATTTCGAAAAAAAATTACCTGTATGGATTTTCTTTTAAAAAATATTCAGTCCTACCATGGAAGGGAATTGATGGATAGTGACACCCTCTTTGGGAAATTGCGATTATCTAGGGAAAAATTCCTTTCCTATCTATATTAGGATTCTTTTGCCCTAATCCTCACAAATATTTCAAACAATATTGGATTTTTACCCTTGAAGATGGACTCACTTAGGAAGTCCTAAACGTTGGGTTAAAAAACTTGAAATAGGTTATTCCTCTATTTCTAAAACAAAATTACCTGTATGGATTGTATTTTGAAAAAGATTCAGTCCTACCATGGAAGGGACTTGATGGATAGTGCCACCCTTTTTTTAAAATTGTGATTATTTAGGGAAAAACTCATTTCCTATCTATATTAGGATTCTTTTTCCTTAATCCTCACAAATCTTTCAAAGAATATTGGAAGTTTACCCTTGAATATGGACTCACATAGGATGTCCGAAACGTTGGGTTAAAAAACTTGAAATATGTTATTCCTCTATTTCAAAAACAAAATTACCTGTATGGATTCTCTTTTCAAAAAGATTCAGTCCTACCATGAAAGGGACTTGATAGATTGTGCCACCCTCTTTGGAAAATTGCAATTATCTAGGGAAAAAATCCTTTTCTATATATATTAGGATTCTTTTTCCCTAATCCGCACAAATATTTCAAAGAATGTTGGACATTTAACCCTAAAGATGGATGAAGTTAGGAATTCCGAAACGTTGGGTTAAAAAACTAGAATAGGTTATTCCTCTATTTAGAAAACAAAATTTCTTATATGGAATCTCTTTTCAAAGAAAAATGGAAGACCTTTTAATAAGTTGAAATTTCGTGTGAACCTTTTAACATGTTTTGACATTTGAAATGAATGAAACCTCGTTCTTGTGATCATGCTCCTCGAGCTTTGAAATGAAATAAAACCTCATGCTCAAAACCTCAAGACCAGTCTACTTCCCCGCATTTTGAATTATGGCGTTTAGAATTTTGATTCATTTTCAACATGTCACACCTTCTGACATAGATCCCTTCTGAAATATTTTGCAATGTGTTCACTCGCAGGGTGAGAAAGTCACAAAAATTCGACATTTTTGTAACTTTTTAATTCTCTTTCTCACTTTTATTTTTTTTGTGTTCTGAAATTGACACTCAAGGATTTATTCGCAGGTGTGAAAGTGATGGAATTATATTTCTTCATTGGTGCAAAAGTAAATCTATTTTCGAACTTTATATGTTAAGATCGTTGACCTCTCATCCAGTATTATTTCCTTGTGAGCACCAAAAAAATTGATATGTTGCTCTCTTTGGATTCTTATCCAGCTTGGTGGTCTGATACAATGACAAAGAAAATTTTTTGGAGAAGAGATTTCTCTTCTATATATTACAAAATACTTAAATAGATTACATAGGAAGCATCAACAATAAATGACTGGACTGAAACTCAACTAAAGAAGACTAAATATGAACTTACTATGACACCTAATAAACAATGGAATTAAATACGATGACACATAGCAGCCATTGAGATTAATATCTCAAAAATTACAATGACAAAAAAATAAAATTAAGATGTTTGTTGGTCTAAGTATCAGCTAGGCTTACAATTTAAAAAAAAATGACATCAAGGATATTTCCTTTTCCTTTTCTTTTCTTCCTAATACTGTATCCTCTAAATTTTTTTATCCGTGGCTTTTTGTTATAGTCCTTAAAATTTAGATTCTTGGTGCAACTCTTCCATTGTTTCAGGTTGTCCATGCACATCATCTATTTCTCCATGAAACTTATTGGATGTGTAATACTGCCACATGTCATCTTCAATTGTGTGCTCTTCATCACTAATATTTTTAACATCAATTTTTGCAACATAAGATGAGAATAAAATTTCTCTCTTCAGGACTCCAATGCATGAAAATTTTATTAAAGTTTTCGTCAGCCAAGTTTTATACAACATTAATTTCCAAAACTTCAATGTAGACTTTAACAAAACATGGTGTTGAATGCCATGCTTCAAGGAACTTGGATTCATCTTCAAATGCTTTTTCTTCTTCCTGGTTGTTGATAAAATATTCACATTCAAAATCAAGGTTAAGTTTAAAAGTATTTGCAGAACCATCATCTTTTGGCTCTGTAATGAGATATTTCTCTTCTTATGCTTCCATTTCTGTCTTTGTTTCTTCCACTTCTTTACAAATATCAGTTGCTTCAAAGATTTTTCTTCCACTTGGTTTTCATATCTGGGTGAGATTTTCTCACCAAATAATAGTTTATAAATAAGATGTTTTTGTTGCATAATATGCAGCCATTCATCCTAGGAAAACTGGTCTTCATCAAAATTAACATCAACAAATTGAATTTTTGGATTCACATAAACTATGCTTTCTCCAATGGAAACTCTACTATCATCAGCAATATTTTTTGTTGGATTCACAATATTTTCATCCACTTGTGGTTCTGCGCAGTGGTATTTAGTAGCATCTATGTTCTCTTTATTTACTTCTTTTGGAAACTATTCACATTCGTCATCTACTTATGATGAGGGAACTTTTTAAGGATGGAAATTTATCTTAAAGTTTAAATATTTTGGTGAATCTCACCAGTCCATAATATGAAATCTGTAAAATGTTTTATGTTACTTTTGTAAAAATATTCAAATGTATAATAGTATTATATAGTCTCTATATATTGCTTTTGTGATTTTTAGAGTAAAATAGTTTTATAGTATAAAATTTGGGTGAATCGTTTTAAGAAAAAAATGGAAATTAACAAATTTTTTTTTTGGAAAAATCATGGAAAAGATTAGCCCACTTTTGAATATTAGCCCCTAAAATTTTCCATGCTTATGAGTCATCACAGTGGGATTCGATCATTTAGGTGTTTTTTCTCCGCTTTTGGTAACAGAAAATCATCATTGTCGTCCACTTTTATGTGGGATTCACCAAACTCTTCATATTCAACTTGATTGCTCCCCCATGTACCAAAACTCATCTCAATGGTATCCCATGATTCCTTGGTTGTATTTGCATCCACAATTGGGGGGAAATGTTGTCATCTATGATTTCCTTTATGAATTTCGATGTGAAGGTGTTCTTTTGCCTTTTCATTTACAATTATTTTAAAAATATCTCAAACAAATATTGTTGTCACTTTGAACTTGTCATCGTCTTGGATTTTCCCATTTTTTGAGCATTGGCTCACTACGACTCAAAAATCAAATCAAGCTACAAAAATATTGACTCCCTGCAATAAAAACATCTTTAACCTTTAGGTGGGATTTATTTGGAACTATGATTTTTTTCACATCAGATATGGGAGTGAAACTCTATATGACATCCAATAGAGAAAAATAAGGGGATTGGTCCGTAGAAAAAACATACACCTATATAATCACCATGAAAAAGGCATATGATTTGGAATATGCACACTATTAATATGGATATCATAACCTATGACATAGCTGGGGGAGGAAAAGAAGGACCTTTGGCCCTAATTAAAACCTATCAGGATTAGTGGCTATGAACAAAGCCTCTACTAAATCTCTAAGGAATATTTGGAGTATGGGGGGATATTGAAATGATTCAAAGGTTTTGTGCACGATATTTGTGTCTTGATATTTTATAATTGGTAATTTATGTTATTTTAAGTTGTTTTTGGTATCGTTATGATTTTATTGGCCTTAATCATTTCCAATGAATTAAAATAGCAGGCCTTCAAGTTCTCTAAAGGAATCCTCAAAGAATAACCTTAAATATTTGTAAGTGATTTTTGGCCTCCAGTTATAAATAAGGGTTCTATCAATATGATTTTCATTTAATATGAATGACTCTTGCTAATTGTATCATGGATGAGGTAGTAAAAAAAGCTCCTTAAGAATTTAAAAAAATTGTGTTTGTCTCAAGTTCCATGAATAAGGCCCTAGAAACTCACCTGATTCTTCCTAAAGGATTTCTAGATTTTTTTGGGATGTCAAAAAAATTCAAACACCAATATTGTCACTCTATAAAACATAAATATTTTTAGGCATGGCTCTCAAAGAAAATAAATCATTATATATAATTATTGAGATTACATGGAAGCATTAGAATATTTTATTTTATAATAAGGATTTTATAAAGGAGAAACATTATTCTAATTTTGTATGGTGTAAATTTATTATCTCTATAGAATGTGTGAATTTTTTTAGTAGAAAAACATTCGATAACACATGCTTGCTCTTGAAATGCATATATATTTCCAAAATTCACAAATTTCCTAGTAAGGTTGAGAATTCTCAATTATGCATTCACAAATTTTCCCATGCAATTGAGAATTCTCTATTATGCATTTGTTAACGTAGTCTATTTGGATTTAGAATTAGCACATAAATTTGGTGGTTCCTACTGTAGAAACAAAAAAATATCTATTTTTCTAAATGCTTTTCAATATCTTCATTTCTTAATTTTTTTCAAATATATTACATAAATATATTTTTAACTAAATTACACACTCACGTATGAATATTTGAACCTATAATATTGTTTTCTTTATTTTACAAATATCATATCTATAAAATAAAACTAAATGTTCGATTATTTTAATGCCTCCAAACTATATATGAATACTTAACATTGTAATCATAAGATTAGGTTTACACTATTTACTATTGATACGTGTGCATGCAGTAAAAAAAAGTTAAAAGTAATTTTGCACCATAACAAAAATTTATTTACAATTATATAAACTATTTTAAAGAAATTATATCATTTAAGCACTCAAATATTGGGCTGGAATTAACACATGCATTACATTTTGAAATAAAATATAAATAATATACTCTAGTTACAAAAATTGGAACCTCGTGTAACAATGCAAAAATTACGTAAATAGAAATTTATATTTCAAAAATGAATTTAATTTCATACCTTTCATATATCTTAAATCATCCCTCCATGTCAATAGATTATTTTTTCCATATTTTCACACGCACCAACCAGTCATGAAAAAGTATCATTAACCTAGAAGCATTCTAAATAAATAATACTTTTATTTTCGTGAATTGACTTCAATAGTTGTATAGTGGACATTTCCATACGATAAGCCAATAAAACTAGGAAGTAAACGATCACTTCACTTAAACATCTCTAATAGAAAAGAATTATATGAAGTGTATACAAGCTAGGAGATTGAAAAGTCCCACTTCTCCAACTTCTACTGGGCCAACCATTTAATAATTTGGAAAAAGAAATAAAAGGTTACGTTATCTAGGAATTCCAAGTTGATTGAATCAAAACACAAAGAATAAGGAAGTTTCCTAAAATCCCAAGTACACTGGTAGGGGCTATAGTTCTCATTGATTCATATTTCCTTAACTTTTAACTTGTCTGAGTAGTCTTTATGCCGACCACCTTCCTTTTTTATGTTTCAATAGTGGGCCTTTTCAGGAGCCTTCATAAAGTCTAAGAGGATTTCCGTGTTTACAATCATTTTTATGTTTCAATAGTGGGGTTCTTCATGCGCCTTCATAAAGTCTCAAGGGATTTCCGTTTTTACAACAATTAAAGTTAGAAAGAAGAAAAGGTAGCTTATGATCATTACTCAAAATATATCATATATACAAAAAGATCATTTTTTTTAATTACAAATATTTTCTTTAAATTTTATATTTCTAAAATTATTTAATATATATATATATATTATTCTGTCCACATGTATATGTTTCAATAAGGGCTCGTCACGAGCCTTCCTAAATCCAAAAGACTTTGGGTTAGAACTATTGAGTTAGAAATAAGAAAAGGTAGCGTATAATCTTTATTCCAAATATATCAAATATCCGGAGTTCAATTTATTTTTTTGGGGTGAAGTACAAACATTTTTTTTTTGGTAAATTTTATATTTTTTACAAGTATTTAATTTTGAAATAAAACTAACATCAAAAGTAATCATTCAAATTATTTGACATATTTTGTAATAATAAAATAAAATAAAATTTAAATAAAATAAAACACACAAATCAAAGACCTACTCAACCACCTAACAAATAAAGCACTTACATTTTTTTAATTAAGCATATATTTTTTTGAATTAAGCATGTTTTATATTTCCTTTACACCACTGCTCACACAAGTTTCCCATTGCAACATACGTAGCTATAACCGAATGTAAAAAATTAGTAAGAAAAGGTAATATTGAAACTTTCTATGAAGTGAATTGAACATGAAGTTATTAGTTCTTGCCTCGGTAGGGACACTTGTAATCGAAATGCTTTGGAATATGAATCTACTAAAAAGAAATCAGATGCTTAAACATAAATTAGGCTAACTTTTCATGTACATGTTTTTCCACTTTTTCCTCAGCTTATTAAACACCGAGGAGGGTTCAGTTGACCAATCAAAAGCTTCAAAATATTTAATGTCTTATTTGGCCTCTTTTTGAGGTCAGAAGAGGCATTGTGTATTAGAATTTTTTTTTAAACTTAGTTTCCAACTCATTTTTCATATTCCACTAATCCTAGAAGAAACATGTTACACTAGCTTTAAAAAGTGTTTTACATTATATGTTTCAAAGGAGAGAGGCTATTTACATGCACTACCGCCAAAATTTCATTATCTCCCCCGCCCACATGTCATTATCTCTACATACCTGGGGTTGAACTATTAAATCCTCGGAAAAGCAGCTTCGCTGAATGACGCCACAATCTTGTTGAAATATTAAATCCTCAGACAATCAGCTTCACTGAGTGAGGAAAAATTATTGTAAGTCATTTAACATGTTCCTTGTCCCTCTTGTACACATTTCTTCCGGCACTTCATAAAACCCTATATATGGTAGCGACAACCTGCTAGGAGCCTGGATTTTTGCGGAACCCTCAACACTGAAACACAACTATATCTTTCCCTATCTTGTTGTTTCACATTCAATAAAATAGTGAGCGATATGAATATTTGTCAAAAACTCATTTTCCAAGACACCATTTATGCTTTGAAACTCATTTTCCAAAACTCACTTGTCATAAGCTCAATTTCCAAAACTCACTTGTCTTGCAAAAAGAATACCAAAAACTACTCTGGATTACTATTTATTTTGAAATATTACTCTGGTTTACTATTGTTGCAATATTACTCTCATTTACTATTGTTCACTAATTATTCAAGTATTTCTTAAATTTAATGGAATTCTCTATAATTTTTTATTATATTTCTAGTGGATCTATGGGTTGGGAAACCTAGTATCAAGCAGTTAGTTTTGATCTGCAACCTAGTAGCAAGCAGTTGGTTTTCATCTGTTGTATGTTGAGCTATAAAATTTTTCATAGAACAGTACCTGGTCTTTTTCCTCTCATTTCGTTAGCAAAGATGTAACTTCTGGTCCAACAGAATGCACAGTAGTAGACACTCAGCTACCCAAATCCACTAAAACTAAAATCCAATTATGCGTCTAATGTGATCAGGTAGCTAATATGTTGGGGGTACTATTTTCAGTCGCAAAAAATCATCCTGGTCCTCTTCATGATCTTGTGCATTCCATAGGAAATGGGCATATGATTCGAGAACATTCCTGCAAAATAGAGCCAATTAGTTAGATAACATCATCTTAAATTGTTTCATATATAAAAATCTATATGAAAATAGCACACTTTGATAACCATTTGAGATATCAGTCTTCATCCCTTGTACATCCACCAAATCATCCACCAAATCCTCAGATATGCATCTATAAACTTAATAGGGTAAAATGTGAATAAAATTGTACACGTAACAAGCGAAGGCTATTTAGAACGAGTGAAATAGGAGCCGAGATATTTGGAGTAGCTTCAACAACTTGATCAAAGTATCATTTCACACGAGTTGCATCTTTGTAAGCACCACATTATCTTTGTGAACATCGCATATGAGACTATCATAAAGAATAGCATAAAGGAAGAGGATACCTCCATCACTTGGACTGGCTAGTATGGCCCTCCTGTAATATTTCTCAACTCTTTCCAGATCATGTTGCACCTAAATATGCACAAAAATAACAGTATTGAGAATTTTTATATAGGATTATATAACCTGTAAATAATGACTTCATATATAATATCGGTAGATGACACATGATAGATAAAATTGATTTTTCCAAATTCGGTAACAAAAAACATGCTATTAAATTATAGCGAAGTTCAGCTAGCTGAAATTTTTTTGAGGGAAAGAACTACATTTACTTGAAAAAATAGTGGGGACTCCATATTGAGTCATTTTACCCTATAATGCATGAATAAAAAGTTGAATGAAAAACATATAGAAGTAAAACAACATGGAAATGTGAGTAATTGGACTTAAGAAGCACATAACTTACCCTGTAAAGGAGGAGAGCAATCAACGAGCCTTC
The DNA here is from genome assembly GCA_034641835.2 of Pinus albicaulis. Taxonomy (NCBI): domain Eukaryota; kingdom Viridiplantae; phylum Streptophyta; class Pinopsida; order Pinales; family Pinaceae; genus Pinus; species Pinus albicaulis. The sequence goes on along the minus strand of CM076581.1, from coordinate 184,248,126 downwards.
GATTTTCTGGTTTAGAGGATCCAACATTTAAGACCAATAATTTTTTGTTTCCTTCAGAATCGTCTTTCTCTAATGCTGTGTGAATTTCATAATCTTTCTCCTTTCCCTATTGCTTTGTTTTATAGAAACGATGGCCTGGTCTTTTGCTCTATTAGGTTAAAGTTGTTTCAAGGTTTTGTGCATCACTTTGATCCTTCGCTCCCTCACTAGTGGTTTTGAAGGTTGTTAGGTCTCCAAGAGTTTGGAATCAATTTGCTCGGGAGGGGGCATGGTAAGCCTTTGAAGTTCTTTGGTTCCTTGAGTTAGCGAGCTGTTTGAAGATTGTCAGATAATATGAAAAAATCATAAGACTGAAAGGTCGTAAAATTCTCTAGAGAACAACGAAAGGGACTCCTAGAAATACCAGGGAGAATAAATGGAAAACCTGCAAAAGAAGAAGTTGTAAATTGAGAATTTAAACACAATATAGAAGCAAATCCTGAACCAAACATACGGTATAGAGAAAAAATTCCTAGCCAACAAAAACCTACCTGCAGAGATTATAACTTGAAAAGTACTTAGTTATTGATGCAATATGGCAAAATTGAAACATAAGAGTTCTAGAAAGAACTAACAATCAAACCCTCGTACCTGGAGGATTGTAGAACTGAGACAGGGACCTTGGTCTTCTATTAAAATAATAAAAATAAACAAAATTCCAATAAAATGGGGTAGGAAAATTAAGAACTCACTATAATCAATAGTAAAAAACAAATTTATTTCCATTTACCTGTACCTGAGCAAAATGATTTAAGCACCAACACTATGGTGGAACATCATCTCTATAGTCACAAAGCTAGAAAAATAAAATTTATAATGGAAGCAGGGTATTCATAGTCACCTGTAATGTCTGTGTGGTAGTCTTAACAAATACATGTAATTTGAGCTACGGTTTCAATAACTACGGCAGAGCTAACCATGAGTTGAGCACCAACACTACAGTAGAACATCATCTCTATAGTCACTAAGCCGTAAAACTGAAATTTATAATGGAAGGAGAGTATTCATAGTCACTTGTAATGTCTATGTGGTAGTCTTAACAAATACATGTAATTTGAGCTACGGTTTCAATAACTATGGCAGAGCTCAGCTCGACAGGCCGAGTAGAGAAAATTATAGTCAGAAGTGTAGTGGGGTAGCTACCCAAAACAAGCCAGAATCCATGCTGACTGTTGGATCAAATCCTAGAAATCCATGGTGGATCTCTCGACGCGTACCATTTATAGTGTGGGCCACATACAAGCGTTGTGTGCCTAACTCAAGTTGTGTGTCATCGCTAGAAGGTCAAACATCTTATTTTCCATTATGCTTCCCACCTACCTTAGTGTCATAGTAGACAACTTAGAGTAATCTAGTCTAACTCGAAATGACATCAACAATTTGAATATGTAATGTTCCAAATTTTTCTTCAATAAATTGGAACATTAAATTTTTTCTAAACTCATTTAGGAGATGAATAATTGGGTAAGGGGGCCCAAAGATAATAAAAACATAAATAAAATCCCTCTAGTATAAAAATGGATCAGCCATGGAACCAGATTTCACACCCTCATGTGTGAAAGGAGATATTTGCAAAGAGGTTTAACCAAGTCAACCAGTGCAGGGTATGAGTTGGAAAGCACTACATGACAATGTAGGAGGGAAGCTTCTAGAGGGAGGGAAGCTTCTAGAGGAAGGTCCCATGAGGAGTCTCTGATTGCTATATAAATGGAGGGGAGGATAGCTATTGCCATTCATGCATATTTTTATGATATTGAGTTGGTCATTTCGACTTCTTGAGCACGATGGTTGTTTAACTAGTCTGCAGCATTGTTTAGTGCACTGAGTGTCTCCGTTCAAGGATCTCACCCTCAGCCCTAGGGGACTTAGAATGCCTGCTTGGGTGAGGTTGTCACATCGTTATTTTGGCTCAAGACTGAAGCATCATCCTCCAGGACAGCGTTATTGCTGTAGCAGCATAATACTGTGTTGTAGGGTGTTTCCGTGGAGACTCCACAACACCTCTTCCATTGCTTGTTTTTCAGAGGGGGAGTCTTTATTACCTTTGGAGGATTAGTTTGGAAGCTTGAAAGCTTATTTGAAGATCTTGGCATCAAGAAAACACATATTCTTGCCCATATTGTGCAGTTTTCTCCAATAGATGCGTTATTTTCATAGTGCATTTGTTGCGGGGTTTTTCAGATTGATTGGAGGGTGGGATCTCAAGTGTAAGGATCAGCCTTCCACTTTGGAGATCCATTGGAGGAGGTCTACTTCAGATTTTTCATCATCTTCAACCTTCTCTACTTAGTTCCAGATGTGAGTTGCAGTTGCTGCCCAGCAACTCCGACATTTTTTCCATTATGTATGTTTTAGCCAATCCTCTGGAGGATTGATGTATTTTTGCTTATAAGGGTTAGAGATTTGCTCCCATAATTTATCTGAGCTGATATTGTCATATTCAGTCATTTATAATGCAGAGTTGTAGTAGACTGTGTTATTTTCTGCAGTCCTACTTTTGGTCATTCTCTTGTCTTGCAACACCTCAATCTTGAGGGATTTTCTATGTAAAACTACTGTTTGACCTTTCTTAATGTATATTCCATGTTCCTAAACTAATTATCTGATTTTTCATACTATGTTACATCTTATACCTTTAGAAAATACGCTGCCCTTGCTTTAGTAAATTTTTGCATACTCAAAGTCATGGGAAATCGGGGTTTTTCTTGACTAGTCGAGAAGGAGGAACTGTTTAGCTTAGTAAAACGCCTTTTTTTTTTGCTAAAATTTGACATGAATATCCCTCTTAACCTAATATAACATATTCCAGAACTTTTACCCTTCATGTTACGCATATTTTCTTATACACGCATTTTAGGGTCAAAATCCTCACTTTTCCCCACCTTTTTTCCCATAAAATATGAGTAAAGGTTTCTGCAGTATTTGGAGTGGGTTTCTGAGTGTTTTTAAACACTTTTTATGATATATAAAGCACACATTTCTGAAGAATGCAATTTTCAGGCATGATTTGTAGAGAAATCCATTTTGGGATATTACCGTGGTATCAGAGCTTTTGAGTGGGATTATTCAAGTCGCTCTATATATAGAGTCTGGAAAGGAACAGGTAGCCTTCTGAGCTCATCCTATTTTCAAAGGAAAAATATCTGGTAAATTCCCTCCTAGTCTATCTCTGATTGGATTTTGCTGTGTTTTAGAGATATCCCTGAAACAAGATATTACAGTGGTATCAGAGCATAGTTCTTGCTCAGCCTCTTGAGCTAGAAACCATTGGGACATTTTTTTTACCCACCAGAGGCCGTAGAGGTAACAAATATGGGGATATCACAACAGTGTTAACAACATTCACCAGCCTTCAGTAGGCCAACTAGGATCAGAATGCCTACATTCTTACCTGCAGTACCGAGTGAAGATGGGAGGCAGCATGATCATATACCCTTTGGAGACTATTTCTGTAAATGGCAGTCCATGGGGGAAGACTTCAAAGCATATTTTCCTTTCAAAGATTACTGTCAGCTCAGGAAGGATGAAAGTGAATGAAACAATGGGGGATCTAGCATGCAAAGTTCAAAGTTGCAGCATACCTTTGGGAGGTCACCTTTTCCCATGTATGAGGGATCCACTGATCCGTGTGAGTCTAAGCCCAAGAAAATCAGAACATTGAGAAAGATCAGTTTATTCTCATCTATTTTTCAGATCTAGAGGAAATGCATCTACCTTTGAGGAGGTCAAGAAGATTAAAGAAAAGGAAGAGGAAGAACCATGCACTTCCTATTCTCATCAAGAAGAAGATATTGAGCATGGAAGATATTTGGATCATCAGATTCTCAGTGATTACCTCATTGAGTATAGATCTCAACCTAGAGCCTTCAGGGAGACTCTAGATTTTCCTCATTTCATCCAGCTGAAGGAAGAGAAGAGGCCATGTAGCAGAAAAGAAATCAAAGGCAATATATTTTTTTTGTCTACCTTTGATGGGTCATCTAATGCAAGAACTTGGATGAGAAAGTTGTAGGCATTTTTCCTACTACATCCTGTAGCAGGGAAAGACGCTGTTGAAATCTCAGCACTGCATTTGGAGGGTGAAGCCTATGATTGGTGGTGTAGCCACTTGAGCCATGCAAGGGTGAAGAATTTTGCAGATTTCACTCAAAGTTTGATCCAAACCTTTGACAGAGAAAGAAAAAAGAAAGAAGAGATCACATCACCTCTTGAGGAGGCTTCTGATAATGCTGTCCCACTCATGGAGGAGCAGCCACATGCACCAATAGTTGGGGTAGCCAACACTTTTGAGGAAGGGACTCTTGTAGCCCTACAAGAAGTTCCAAATGCACATCAAGAGCAGCTTGGTTGCACTGCGTTGTGCAACATGGAAACACTCAAGAAGGGATCAAACCATCATTCTCATGAGCCATTGTTGGATTGTACATCACATTGGAGGTTGGGGTTTGAAGCCTTGAAGATTGATGGTAGACATCTTGGAGTAAGAAACCTTTTCTCCCTTCAAGATGACACTTTCTCAATGATCTCTTTTCAGCTCAAAGAGGAACTTCTACTTTCAGATCCAAGACCTCATTGGTTTTGGGATACTATGCATGAAAGGGAGGTCTCAAGGAGAGATCTCATTGGAGATGCAATTCAACACACCATGGAATGCAATGCTTTTATTCTCTTCTCACAAGAGCAGATAGAATATGGAGGACATCATAGGATGGATAACATCTCTCATTTTTGTGTTGGACATCCCTTGAGCCATACACATAATGATGGGAAGTTTTTTCCTACCACCTATTTGATTCTTGATAGGGTCTCAATGATCCTTGAGAAGCTTACATTTTAAAATCCCATAAAGTGCAAAGACATGTATTTGATTTGGGAGGATGGTAGCCCTTATGGGAGAAGTACCAGGATGAGGAGAAGAAGGAGGCATACACAGGTGATTGAGTGGATGTGCTTGACGAGAAAGGAGCTAGGAGGCTACTTACAGATCTATGATACCGAGTAGTAGGAGGCTTGGCTATGCTCGTTACTCTTGAAAGAGTTTGGCCATCACTTGGAAAACACTCTTCCTAAGAGTGGGAGGATGGGAAAAAGATGGCAGGATACTTGCATCATTAAGCAGCATAGAGAATGGATGCATGATATTGATGTGTCTTCATCACATGAGTTGTATGATGGAAGTATGAGGAGGCAACAAAATACTTTGTTCCTTTGCTTGGGAGAGCAAGGGCAGATTTGATCTCACACTTTGTATGATGTTGCAGGAGGAGGGGATGGCACTATCTCCTTGGTCTTTGATGATGATTGGGAAGCACTTCCATCTTGGGAAGTATCCCACATTTGTTGCAGCATTATTGGAAGAATTTTTGACAAGGAGCATGTCAAAGAACATAGTTGTGTATTGACAGGAGCTTATTTGCATAAGCTCACAGCATTGTTACCTTGGAGTAAATACTTATGGATGAAGTGTGCCCAGTAGAGATATGGTGGATCCATAACCCATAGGTCCCAGGGTCACTTCATATTTTTTGCACTTGATTAACAAAGAGGAGGTAATGATGATAGAGACATCTATGGGATATTCTTCTTGACTTGGGTTTTCAAGCATTAGGAGGATTATCTTTTTGTAGCACATGGTTCATTCTTCTTCATAGCATGCCAAAAAACTATGAATTACTCATGTATGGACCCATGTACCATCTTACTTGTAGCATATGGTGAGAAGTTTGTTTATACATTCATTGATTTGCACACTCTTACCATTCTTATGCAGTGCATTGCTTCACAAGAGGGAAAGCTCGTCAAATTGCTCCATGAATTGTTTTGGGCCAATCTACATGATGGAGGAACCCATCTCTTTTGTGGCCTTGGGAAAATGTTTTAACACCACATGTATGTTCAGTTTCTGACATGCATGATTAACCATGTAAAAAGAATCAATTTTCCATGTACTTTTATCAATCAACAACTTGCAAAACTGCACAGTCACTGCTAGAAAAGTTGTTGGTACCTTATTGCATCATTTGTAACCTTCAAAATTTTCTTTATTTTTCTGCTGATCATGTCTCAATTTGCTGATATAGATCATATTTTTATGGGAGGCTTGATTATGAGGGAGACACATGAGCTGGATGTGTCCGTGAGTGGGAAGAATTCTCACAATTTATGCACTACATGTTCTAATGGGAGCATGAGAGGAGATATGGCCACCATAGCCAAATGTTGTTTTCTTTTGAGGTGGGCATTAAGATTTATATTCATTCATTTTACATCCATGGGCAAGTGCTTGATCATTTATTATTTTTGTTACATTCAGCCATTTAATATCCTTTAGTAGATGTGATGAATCATGGACATTGATTGCCATGTCAATTTCTGAAGTTGCAGTGGATGAGACTACGTTGTATCCTTGTGAGAAATTGCTTGCATCATGTATCATCATGTAAAACCTTTAGCAAACCTCTCATTAGGATGTTCCATGATGACCATGTCCTATTTTTCATGGATGGATTGTTTTGGGCCCGCTTGTTCTTCATTGTTGGAGGAGCCTTCTTTGGAGGATTGTTCTTCACTTTGACATTGTAGGGCAATAATTTTGCAGCCCAGGATCAGCATACACTCTACACTTGTCATGAGGGGAGAGGAGGATATCATGGGGTAAGCTATGATGCTTTCCAAGTTCAGATTTTCAGCCCACCTTCATTACCAGAGCTTGAGGTGGAAGGAGATTTTGAAGAGTTGCCTTGTTGGGAGGTGGCTTATTTTTTTTGGATGATTGCTTGGGGATGGAGGATCCACATGAGGGAGATGTTCCTCATTATATTTTATACTCCATGCCTTGAGTGGAGATTCTTCAGTTCTATCCTTGCAGTTGCTTGGCGACAAGCAACATTTGGGAGGGGAGGACTGTAATGTTCCAAATTTTTCTTCAATAAATTGGAACATTAAATTTTGTCTAAACTCATTTAGGAGATGAATAACTGGGTAATAGGGCCCAAATTTAATAAAAAAATAAAGAAAATCCCTCTAGTATGAAAAGGTATTAGCCATGGAACCATATTTCGCACTCTCATGTGTGAAAGGAGATATTTGCAAAGAGGTTTGACCAAGTCAACCAGCGCAGGGTATGAGTTGGAAAGCACTACATGACACCATAGGAGGGAAGCTTCTAGAGGGAGGGAAGCTTCTAGAGGAAGGGCCCATGAGGAGTCTCCGATTTCTATATAAATGAAGGGGATGAGAGCTATTTCCATTCATACATATGTTTATGATATTGAGTTGGTCATTTCGACTTCTTGAGCACGACGGTTGTTTAATTGGTCTGCAGCACTGTTTAGTGCACCGAGTGTCTCTGTTTGGAAATCTCATCCTCATCCCTGGGGGACTTCGAGTGCCTTCTCGGGTGAGGTTTTCCCATCATTATTTTGGCTCGAGACTGAAGCATCATCCTCCAGGACAACGTTATTGCTGCTGCAGGATAATACTGTGTTGTAGGGTGTTGCCGTGGAGACTCCACAACACCTCTTCCATTGCTTATTTTTCAGAGGAGGAGTCTTTATTGCCTTTGGAGGATTATTTTGGAAGCTTGAGAGATTATTTTCAAATCTTGGCATCAGTCCAACACATAGCGTTGCCCCTAGTGCGCAGTTTTCTCCAATAGCTGCGTTATTTTCATAGTCCATTTGCTGCTTTTGCAGATTGATTGGAGGGTGGGATCTCAAGTGTAAGGATCAAACTTCCACTTTGGAGATCCATTGGAGGAGATATACTTTATATTTTTCATCATCTTCAACCTTCTCTACTTAGTTCCATATTTGAGTTGCAGCTACTGCCCAACAACTCCAACATTTTTGCCATTTTGTATGTTTTAGCCAATCCTCTAGAGGATTGATGTATTTTTTCTTATAAGGGTTAGAGCTTTGCTCCCCTCATTTATATGAGCTGATATTTTCATATTTAGTCATTTATAATGCATATTTTCAGTAGACTGCATTATTTTCTGCATTCCTACTTTTGGTCATTCTCTTGTCTTGCAGCACCTCAATCTTGAGGGCTTTTGTATGTAAAAATACTTTTTAACCTTGCTTAATGCCTATTCCATGTTCCTAAACTCATTATATGATTTTTCGTACTATTTTACATCTTATACCTTTAGAAAATACGCTGCCCTTGCTCCATTAAATTTCTGCATACTCAAAGTCATGGGAAATCAGGTTTTTTCTTGACTAGTCGGGAAGGAGGAACTGTTTAACTTAGTAAAACACCTTTTTTTGCTATAATTCAACATGAATATCCATCTTAACCTAATATAACATATTCCAGAACCTTGACCCTTCATTTTATGCAAATTTTCTTATACACTCATTTTAGGGCCGAAATCCTCACTTTTCTCCAACTTTTTGCCCATAAAAGCTGACTAAAGGTTGCTGCAGTATTTGGAGTGGGTTGCTGAGTGTTTTTAAACACTTTTTATCATATCTTAAGAACACATTCCAGAAGAATGCATTTTTCAGGCATGATTTGCTAGGAAATCTAGTTTGGGATATTACAAAATAAAATAAATTTATTTAAGGATATTAAAATGTGAGAAAAAAGTTGCCTTTTGTAATTTACAAATGTATACAGTGCCTAAAGTAATTCAATATTGAATGAAATATTTAATTCATATTCTTGTAATTTGTAAATGTATACATATCCTAAATTAATTCAATCTTGAATGCGATATTTCATTCATATGCAATGTTTTTATCGCTATGGTATATTATGAACTTGAGTTTTGGTTGGTATATACAACTATCAAGTTATTTTCTGAAGGTTTAGCATTGAATTTTTTCCTTCAACAAATTTTGTAAAATATAATTGGGCAATATAGTTTATGACCAATATTTCCCGTGAAAATGAATTTGCAGAAAGAAAACATCATGTCAAAATCAACACAAAAACCACCATTTATAATAAAGATGAATCCGCTAAGTACTTATATGCACCCTTTCAACAAGAGAATGAAGACGCAACATACAAAGAATACAATATTTCAATTTCCAATGTCTTTTTGATATCAGAGACATCAATTCATAATATAATGTGTTGGAATTGCCAAAAGGCGTTAATTTAATGATGTAAAGATGATATAACTCTCTTCCCTCAATATGATATACCGATGTAGTTTTAAGTTACATAAGAGATTGGCTAATTCAAAATATGTATGGATCTCATAATATAACCAAGATTAAGAGAAATGAAATACCAAATTCCACCCTTGTTGTCCCTTAATTTCCTCTTAAAATTTGTATTATTTGTGTTTCCTACATAAATTCATATATGGTCATCTCAAAACAAATACATAGAAGTATATTATTTATATCATAGTTTCTGTATGTTTAAATATGAGGCAGAGAGTTGATAGAAATTCATATATGGTCATCTCAAAGCAAATACATAAAAGTGTATTATTTATATGATAGTTTTGGTATGTTTGAATATGAAGCGTAGAGTTGGTGTGATATTTACATTGATTAAAAGTATTGTAATAAATTTACAGTTCTTGAGTAAAGGCTAAAGAGTGTGTGGCACATTTTTCACAGCAGTAATGGCATTGTGATTCTCATACATTAATGCAACTTTGAGAACCTTTGATTTTTATGGAATTATAGTTGTTTTTTTCGTTATTTTTCAAGATGAGTTTGTATAAATTTATTTAAAATTTTTATTGAATTGTAATTTTTTTTTTTTGTTATTGTTGGAGAATCAAATTCCAATCACCTCTTAGGTGTCGACACTATCCATCCAAGTGTCCCAATTCAGTTTCACTTACACCAGTTTTAGTTCAGTGTCACTCAAGTCATTTAATGTTGATCTCTCCAATATAATCTTATTTAACTCATTCGTAATTAGTTTTCAATTTAGTTTAAAAAAAAAATTATAAACTTGAAATTGCTACTTAACTTCCACAAATAAAATAGTCTACAAATTCTCAACAAATACCTTGCAATGCATAGAGCCTATTTGAAAAATAGGCATCGTTCCATCTCATTTTCTTAAAAAAATCCCTTTTAAAAAAAACTTTAAAAACAATTCCATGGCTTCTTAAAAATAAACTTCGAAAGTTCCATTCTGAAAGGATTATATTAATCCTTTGATAATACCAAAATATTCAAATATTATATGACCCCTTTTGGTATTTTTTAAATGGCTTACGCATGTCTCAAATACGTATATCCCAAAATGGCTTATGTAAAACAAATCGCTTCACATACATTCCAAGGACACTCACGACTAAAGAGGCATGAAATTTTTTAAAATAAATTGCTTCAGAATAACGCACTCAAGGCAATCAAAGCAGAGCGTTATACACGGTATTTAAAATTGCATGCCTCTTTAGTCGTGAATCTCCTTGGAATATATGTGAAGCAATTTATTTTACATAAGCCATTTTGGGATATATGTATGTGACATATGCGTAAGCCATTTAAAAAAAAAACGAGATGGGCTCATATAATATTTGAATATTGTGGTATTATTAAAGGGTTCATATAATTGTTTGAGAATGGGATTTTTTGAAGTTTATTTTTAAGAAGCCATGGAATTGTTTTTAAAGTTTTTCTTTATAGTGAGATTTTTTTTAAGAAAATGAGTTTTAAGAAGAGGAATTGTTCAAATAGGTTCTATGCATTGCAAGGTTTTTTTTGAGAATTTGTAGACTCTTTTATTTGTGGAAGCCAAGCAGGGACATCATGTCTACAATTTGTGTTACTTGTTGAGTTGTAGTAAGTCAACACTCAACAAATGAGAAAAGCCAAGAGGCTAAAGCGACAACATAACACGTGTGAGATCTTTTTAGATCTAGAAGTGAAGAGGAAAAATGATTCCTTTGCATTAAAATGCATAAAATAATATGTGAATGACAACATTCTTCTCTCGATTTCAGATGCCAAGAGAGTCAAGGAGGCCTCAGATACCCTTGAGAGGCGTTTTGGTGCAAGGTGGAGAATTGGAGTTGAAGATGAAGGTGGATCTATAGCAACAGGTCTACAACGATATGAAAAAATAGGAGATGAAAAGACTCAGCCACAAGTGGATGATGTCTGCGAAGAAATCGAAGAAGCAATAGACAAAGAGCACAAAGATACTCGTGAACCCCACCGTGCAAACTCATAAGTGGAAGAAAATTTGGTGAATCCAACAACACAACTTGTCGATGACAATTTGATGAATCCAGCAACAAAGCTTGTCGATGAAGACTTGGTGATACCAGCAAGAGAGCTTTTTGATGATGATTTGATGAATCTAGCAACAAAGCTTGGCAATGAAGATTTGATGAATCTAGCAACGGAGCTTGCCAATGAAGATTTGATGAATCCAGCAACACAATGTGTTGATGAGGACATGGTGATTCTAGCAATAGAGTTTGGTGATGATGATATGGTGAATCCAGCAACACAACTTGCTAATGAAAAATTGATATTTCCAACAACAGAACTTGTTGATGATGATATGGTGAAACCAACAACAGAGCTTGTTGACGAGAGTGAAACTACTATGGTAAATCCATTGATTAATATTTCTAATGTAAAATTTGATAAAAAAAAATTGGCTAATGATGATTGGTTGTAGATGATGCAACAAGAACATCATATAGACATGATGTTAGTCAGTGATAAAATCCCACTCAAGCCAGTGGAAGACAACCTATTTACCGCAACACAGGTTAGTGAAGAAGATGCAGAGATAAAGACAAACGCAATAACAAAGATAAAGGAAGATGAAAATAAAGAAGCCCGCAAAGAGAAAACAGAGACAAAGGAAGAGGTTTTGAAGGAAGTGCAATAGGAGAAATCTCTCATTACATAGAAGAACAACCAAAACCAATGTCGTGCTGCAAATATTTTTAATTCTAACATTCTTTTCCAGTGTGCAAGTACACACACCGATTATGATGAAGAGTGAAATTTCCCTGAAAGATGGCTTGAGACACCATGTCTAGATGAGGTCTACACAAAAGTTGTAGATTTAAATGTTGAGTATAGCATGCACGCGAACATGTCAATGAAATTTTCAGGTATTGGAGTTTTGAAGAGATAAAATATTATTTTGATCTTATGTTGCAATAGATTGGTGATGAAAAGAAAACTACAGAAGACAATATGTGGCAACAACCCACTTATAAGACACTTTTTGAAGAAGTTGAGAACATGCTTAGACAACCTGGAATAATAGAAGACCTGCACCAACAAATGAAGAAAGAAAGGTTTGAATAATACAACAAGAAGAAAATGTTGACACAATTTAGAGGTTATAGAATATGAAAGAAGAGAAGAAGAAAACTAAATCTAGTTGAAGTCAATTTTTAAATTGTAAGCCTCGTTGGGACATAGACCAACACGGATCTTAATTAAATTTTTATGTGTTTTTAATTAAGAGGGGGTGCTAGAGAATCTAACTCCAACCAACTGATAGGTGTCGAAAAAGGTATATTTAGATTAACTATAAACCTTAATATTATGATAAAATATAAAACATGTTGGTATATTTTCATAGTTTCTTCTAAATTAAGTGATGAGTTATATTTTCACATTTACTATGATTATAAATCTACTTTGTGATTTGTTAATGGAACATATAGTTTAATCATTATACCTTCCAGTGAGATTAAACAATGGAAATGAATAATGAAATAACCATAGCATATTATTAAATGTGGTTGATATAGATGGTTGGTGTAATTTTCATAAATTAATTGACTACAAAGATGAAAAATGACATAGATAGAAATGTATCAAACACATTTAGTTAAATTAAAATCAAGAAAATATTAAAAATAGGGCTTAAGAAAAAATAGAAAACAAAACAAACCCAAACCTAGAAACTAAATAAAAACAAAAAAAGTCTGTGGGGTCTTGGTTAAACCGTGATGAGGCTAGTTGTTATAGAACTCATCACAGGTTCATTTCCCTTTAGTGACCGAGGTGAGGTACCTCGACATGTGGATGAATATGGAGTTAAAAAAAAAGTGAAAAAAGAGAAAAAGTGAAAACATAAAAAAATTGAAAGATATATAATTGCATATCATTAAAGTATCAAACACATTTCAGCTGACCAAATGTTTGACATTAATTTATGATAGATATCAAAACACTTATCATATGATAAGTCTTATTGTCCAAAATTTTAAAATTTTAAAAAATTTGACTAAATTATAATTTTATTTTAAATTATTATTTTAAGTTAACTCATCTCTCTCTCTCTCTCTCTCTCTCACACACACACACACACACACTATATATATATATATATATATATATATATAACTTAATTTTAGAAATATTTTTTTTTAGTTAAATTAAGAAGGGGATTGCTAGAATCTATGTCTTATATCATGGTTTGAGATAAATTATGAATCTAGGAAATCAATTGGTGACTTCCTTTGAGGGTTATTGAATATAATTCCCCATAAAAATAATTTTATTGGAGATTCAAGAACTTTATTTATGATGATGATGATGATGATGATGATGGTTAACGTCCATTGAGACCAATATTTGGTCTATCGGACCTAAAGAAAAGAGTTATTTCGTTTGATTTAATATTTTATTACTATGCTCAAAAAGCTTGCAGAGAAACCTCCTGAGCTCACTAAAATTTTGACATCTTAAAAGGCTAGGAAGGTCAATATTGCAAGATATATTATGAAATTGAGCTCTAATGTTGTTGTACGCGGGGCAGTCTAAGAGGAAGTGATTTTCATCCTTGATGTTCGTATTCTCACAAAGATGGCACATCCTTTCCATCATGGTGTTTTAGGAACTATCCAATGACCTATTTCACTATGGAGCTCATTAGATTTCATTCTAATCTTGGATATATTAATTTTCTTATTTGAGATAGTTAAAATAGAGAGATACTTTTGATCCTCTAGGGTAGGGTTGATGACCTCCTTATAATATCTTAATTTTATTTTAGCTGCTACATCTTTCTCACACCATATTTTTTCTTTGAACTTAGAAGTAACAATTTTTGTAATGTTATTAATGTTTTGCAATGCAACATTCTCGTCGATCTCCCAATGGTTTAACCAGGCCTTGGTGTCTTTATAACAACCTCGTTTTAGCCTTAGGTGGTTTTGGCTCGAATTTAAATCTAGCTTAGGAAGTTTATTCTCTCCTCTGCTATTGAGTTTGTGTTTGTACAACATAAGCCTAGTCATAGCTAGGCTCTCGATAGGGGAAATACCCACTTCTATAAGGAGATTATGATAGGGTGTATTGCTTTTAATTTTAAGGTTCTACGTTATAAAATGCTTCTAGATTTTCTCAATATTTCTCCAGGATTCTCTAAAGATGTTGCATCCCCAAACCTCACATTAATATAAGATAACAGGAGTGACTAAAGTTTCAAAGAGGAACTTCTTTCTATCCCACATTATGAGGTTTGCCATTTTACAATTATTTTCAAGACCAAAATAAGATTTCCACCCCCCATTAATCCTTTTCTGAATGCTATACTTCTAGTTGAGTTTGTGATGAATATAAATTCCTAGGTGCTTGTAAGAAAACACCTCCTCCAAGTTACTATTGTCATAAATAAAATTAGCGTAAGTGTCCTTCTTGGATTTGATAATCATAAACTTTGTTTTGTCAGTGTTAACAGACATACCCATGGTAGATAATAAATCCGTAAGAAGTCTAATTTTCTTATCAAGATGAGATGGGCACCTTGCGAGAAGAACAATATCGTCAGCATAGAGAAGAAGGATGATGACTATCCCAGATAAGATCGTGCCAGCACATCCTGTTTCCTCTAAACAACCTTCTAGCTTGTCGATGTAAATGCCAAATAGGGTAAGGGAGAGGGGGAAACCTTGTTTAACTCTGATATTACACTTAATATCTTTCTACCACCCCTCATTTCTCTTTAACTTGGAAATTAAATTCTCGTATAATCTTATAGTGGCCTCTCTTAGCTCGAAAGGAACATTTAGCTCTTCTAATCTATTCCTAGGTTGTTTCTAGGAACCATATCGAAATCGTTTCTAAAGTACACAAAGAAATAGAAGAGATTGTATTTATCATTGCAGCATTCCTCCATAATGATCCTAAGCATAACGAGGTGGTCCGTTGTTGAGTGCTTCCTTCTAAAACCCGCTTGGCCTTTAGCCTGCTTATCTTCACTTTCAAGCTAAATTCTCAACTTCTTTTCCAAAATAATACCATATAACTTGGCCAAGAGAGGGCTAATCATAATTGTCTAATAATTAGACAGGTTATTTGTATGAACACTTTTAAAGATAGGGATAATGGATCTCTGAGTCCAACATTTAGGGAACCCTTTCTTGACCGCTTGGTTGAAAAGTTTTTGGATGTTGGGGATGAGGACAGGACCTCCAATTTTTAAGATTTCTGCCTGGTAAC
This sequence comes from Pinus albicaulis, assembly GCA_034641835.2. NCBI lineage: Eukaryota > Viridiplantae > Streptophyta > Pinopsida > Pinales > Pinaceae > Pinus > Pinus albicaulis. Next base: position 184,232,683 of record CM076581.1, on the reverse strand, counting down.
CTTCAATGTCTTTAACTTTCCCATTTTCCAGGCGTTCAACCCCAAAATAAATGTCTTTTAATGAGAAAAATTCTTTCGTTGTTAACAGGGTTTCAAAGTTATCCCTGGCACTTGGAGATTCATGAATATTTTTAAGATAGGAATTCCAGTCATGTAAATAAATTTTATTATTATCTTTAGTTTTCCTAGTTAGAATATTCCTCTAGAATTTCTTAGAAGCCACCTTAGAGAGGTGTAAGAGACTCTCTTGTCTTTTATGAATATATTGCATTTTTTTCCTTTTAGTTATGGTTTTGTAGATTTTTATCTTATCAATTTTTAGAGATTCATCAACATCCTTAATTTCTCTCCTCGCACTTTTACAATCTTTGATTACTTGATATTTCCATTGAGAACTTGTTAATAGAATATGAGAGGGTTGTAGTAAAATTATGATAGAGGTCATCTATGTTGTCTATACTAGATAAAGGAAGAAAATTAATTTTTAATTCATTTAGAAAGAGATCGTTTTTATTTCTATCAAAGATTAAGTTATTTTGACTATAAGGATTATCTTTAATGGGATCACTATGCATGAAAAAATTGAGAGTTATGATTAAAGGCCTATGATCAGATTCAGGCTTGTGGTCGTCTAAGATGTCAAACTTTAGTATTTTGTTCTAGAAATGGAGATCAGAAATAACATAGTCTACCACACTACTACCAAGCCCATGGATGCAAGTCATCTAGATAGAATTGGGCCACTTCTTTAGACCGTTGAAAATTATGAGATCTTAAACACTAAAGAACTTGACTAGCTCTGACCCAAACAAATTATCCCCGAGGTCTTCAGAGCTCCTTTTGTACTGGCTATCTAGAGTAAGGTCTTCGTCTATCCAAAGAGGATTGGGGTTGGAATGATTGCTTAGATGAATAGCTTGGTTACTTGAAGTTATAACATTAAAGTCACCCATTAAAATGATATTACCTTAATTCCTTAAGCTATAAATGTGATTCTCTAAACCATTGTAAGGACTATTTTTATCTAGATTCTTTTTCTTATAGAAGTTAGAATTAATGGGGAGGGAAATAATAGATTGCTATGTAGGTATTTTTATCATTAATGTTACTAATCTCAATCCAATTATATTGGTTTTAAGGGTCATTTTTTTAAAACCTAGCATGGGGGGAGATGTTCTTCTTAATGTAGCATGCTATGCCCCCAATGCCTCTACAAGAGGATCGCTTGTTCCAGGTAGAGCATAGTGCAAAGCCATCTATGTCAGGGACCTTAGATTCTTCGTGATCCCAAGTTTCAACAAGCAATATAATATCAACATCATTTGATATCCAACCTAGCTTAGGGCCTTTGTTCCAAGGAAAGCCCTAATAGTTCCAAGAAAGAATTTGGAGCATGTTGAATTGTTATTTATTACTATCTTTTTAGTTTCTATCTCGAACAAGAACTTTTCTATTTCTGATCGTTGCCCATTTTCCTTCCTTCCTAGCTTCTTTTACCTTTTGAACCTCCTTTCTTAATTTTGCTTGATCTTCTGGAATGAGATCTTAATTTATAAATATTCCCGTTCCTTTTAGACTTGAGGTTTTACTAAGTATGTCATACTTATGATCAGTAGAGCTCACCTTTATTTGGATCAGCCTTAATTTATTCTCAGTTAATTTCCCTAACCTTGTTGCTTCTGTGAGACACGTGGTTTCAACTTGTAATATATTATGTAATTCTGTTTGGGCTATGGCTAAAGTATCCTCGTCAACCTCCTCTTTCAAACAGAAGGTTATAAGGTTCAAGGCCCTTTTGTTACGCTCATGGTCTAACTCGATCAATTTTTTCATTTGATCTTTAATTGGTTTCATATCTAATTTACCTACCCCACTATTTAGGGTGAGACTATTGTTAAATATTTCTTCTAGCTCTTAAATCATGTTCTTCATTTTAAGACTCTCTATATTATCAACATATCCTTGTTGGGATGTTTGGTTCGTATCTTAGTTTTATTTTTCTAGGACTTGCAACCTAGTCTCCATTGCCTCCATTTTATTCTCCAATAGTTCTATTTTATTTTATATTTGTTTTTGGATCTTGTCTTCAAGAGATGTGAATTTTGTTTCCAGTATGGCTTCTAACTGGGTTTGTAGCTTGACTTCTATTTCTTCTCTACGTTTCTCTCAAGACTGTATATACTCATAAAGGCTTTGTCGAGTAACTATGCTAGGTCTACCCTTCGTAATATTTGGTAGTTGTGGTGAATTATTAATACTTGAGAATATATGAGCAGATATCTATTAGAAAAATATAAGAAATGTGTGCACCTGAATATCAGCAAACCAGACAACAGACCTCAAGTGCCTAGGTTCGAAAATTTCTCGAGAAAAAAAAATAGCGCAGACCCAAGTATTAATCGATAAAATTCACTGCAAAATTTTCACCACATATCTAAGTATTAATCGAGAAAATTCACCGCAAAATTTTCACCGCAGACCCAAGTATTAATCGAGAAAATTTTCACAAAATAATTCACCACAAAATTTTCACCGCGTCTGTGGTGTTTTAGGAACTGTCCAACGACCTGTTTCACTATGGAGCTCATGAGAGTTCGTTCTAATCTTGGCTATATTAATTTTCTTCTTTAAGCTAGTTAAAATATAGAGATACTTTCGATCTTCTAGGGTGGGGTTGATGACCTCCTGATAATATCTTAATTTTATTTTAGCTGCTAGATCTTTCTCACACCGCAATTTTTTTTTTTGAAATTAGAAGTAACAATTTTTTTAATGTTATTAATGTTTTGCAATGCAACATTCTCGTTTATCTCCCAATGGTTTAACAAGACCCTAGTGTCTTTATACCAACCTCTTTTAAGCCTTAGGTGGTTTTGGCTAGAATTTAAAGCTAGCTTAGGAAGTCTATGATCTCTTATGCTATTGAGCTTGTGCTTGTACAATAGAAGCCTAGTCATATCTAGGCTCTCAATAGGGGAATGACCCACTTATGTAAGGAGAATAGGATAGGGTGTATTTCTTTTAATTTTAAGGTTATACGTTATAAAAAACTTTTGGATTTGCTCAATATTTCTTGAGGATTCTCTATAGATGCTGCCACCCCAAACCTCACATCCATATAAGGTAACAAGAGTGACTAAAGTTTTAAAGAGGAACTTCTTTCTGTCCCACATTATGAGGTTTGTTGTTTTAAAATTATTTTCAAGACAAAAATAAGCTTTCCACCCCCCACTAATCCTTTTCTGAATGCTATAGTCCCAGTTGAGCTTGTGATGAATATCAATTCCTAGGTACTTGTAAGAAGACACTTCCTCCAAGTTACTATTGTCATACATAAAATTAGCGTAAGTGTCTTTCTTGGATTTGATAATCATAACTTTGTTTTGTCAGTGTTAATAGACATACCCATGGTAGAGAAGAAATCCTTAAGAATTATAAGTTGCTTATCAAGATCATATGGGCACCTTGCAAGAAGAACAATATCAGGAATTTGACTTCTTTGATCCATAAATTATGTATCAAATCTTTCGGTGAAAATCACAATGGAGAGATTTGTGTCGACGCGCTTCGAACCGGAAAGTGTGGTTCATCATCAGGAGAAGATATGAAATCTGATCAAGGACTCAGCTTAAATAGATAAAGAAGCTCCAAATAGTCGTTGTACAATAACAGCTAGTTTGACCATAAAAAACAAAAATAATCAAAAAAAAAAAACTATAAATAAATAATATAAAAAATAGAAAATAGAAAATAGAAAATAAAAAAATAAAATAAAATAAAAATAAAATATAAAAATAAAAAATAACAATATTGTCAGCATAGAGAAGAAGGATGATGAATATCCCAGCTAATATCATGCCAGCACATCCTGCTTCCTCTAAGAAACCTTCTAGCTTGTCTATGTAAATGCCAAATAAGGTAGGGGAGAGGGGGCAACCTTATTTAACTCTGATATTACACTTAATATCTTTTGACCACCCCTCATTGCTCTTTAACTTGGCAATTACATTCTTGTATAATATTATAGCGGCCGCTCTTAGCTCGAAAGGAAAATTTAACTCTTTTAATCTATTCCATAGGTTCTTTCTAGGAACTGTATTGAAAGCATTTCTAAAGTCCACAAAGCAATAGCAGAGATTGAATTTATGATTGCGGCATTCCTACACAATGATCCTATGTGTAACGAGGTGGTCCATTGTTGAGTGCTGTCTTCTAAAACCCGCTTGGCCTTTAGCCTGCTTACCTTCACTTTCAAGCCAATTGCTCAACTTATATATTATATATTTATTGTATTTCATCTCTATTATCATGTCAATGATTAAATAATTGTAATGGGACATTTATCATTATTAAGTCTTTACAAAATGTTAAAATCCAAAAAGTTTTATTAATTTAGTATAAATTCTTTCGGTAATAATCACATGCACTGGAACGTGGTCGACGCGTTTTGAACCAACCAGTGTGGTTCATCATCAAGACTAGTTTTATTAATATAGAAAATTTCAATGATACAAGATTATAAGATTGCCACTTATAATAATAAATATGAAACATATAGGAAAAACCAATTAGAAAACAAAAGATGCATTATATGCTGAAACCTTAATTTCTATTGAATGGGTGTGCAGTGTCCATGTCTTCTATTTTTTTCGAGACATTGCAAATTTTTTTTTTAAAATTATTAATTGTTTTTTAATCAATTTGTTTATATATGAAAATCTAACATTCCATCACGATCTATGATCAACTTATAAAAAAATTAATTACTATTGTTTTTGGGTAGAATTAGCTTCTCCACCATGAAAATGTTGAATTATTAATAACTAAACACTTCAATTTACTAATTAGTAAAATCTAAATTAACCTAATTCTAAATATTAACACTAACTTAATTAAATTTAATATTTTTACTTAAATTTAATTACTTTTAAACTAATCAGCAAACCACGCCATTAACTAACTAAATATTAAATGTTTTATATGATAAAATGAAGTGAACACGTTTAAATATTTAAGAGGAATCTGATACACAAAAATTGTTGCATGCAACGTAGTATTTAATAAACACTTTTGAATTTGAATTTGTTTAAATATTTAAGAGGAATTTGATAAACAAAAATTGCTGCATGCAACGTAGTATTTAATAAAAACTTTTGAATTTGAATTTGTTTAAATATATTTTAATGATGTGAGGATATTTAGAAATTTAATGTTTAATAAAATTATTAAAATAAATTAAATACAGGTTTGGTATTGTATAAAGCTTTTATGAATTCATTATAATTTAAAAAACTTGTATTCCATGCACAAATATGTTTCAAAGTTTTTATGAGTTTATTATAATTAAAAAGGTAAAGATAATCTTCTTACTCTATGCTTAAATTTGTTTTAATTATTAAATAAATATTAAATGTTTTATTGAAATTCTTATACATTACATCTCTTGAATGTTGAACTTATTTATGTTAATCATGTAATTTTAAGATTACATTTTATTAATTATTAGTTTTTAAAGATGAACAATTGTAGTGAATGAGAGGCTTAAAATATTTTGATGTACAATGTTTTGAGGTTGGGAAGACAATGGTTAACCTATGCAGGTATGTGTAGTAACCCACAATATAAGAAGATGTAGTTAGATTTATTAAACAATATATGTTTTTTTTGCACCAACAAGTCTGGTAATAATGAATAGAGTTTATACGATCCTTATCCACTTTTCCTTGGGAAAGAATTTCCATGGATTTTATGGGAGTTTTACCAAAAACCACGAAGGGACATGACTACCTATTTAGCATAATTAATAGGTTAAGCAAGATATTTTTTCTCGTGCCATGTAAAAATACCATCAGAAGGTAGTAAGCAGCAAACTTGTTCTTTGAACTTGTTTGGGTGCACTTTTATATACCAAAGAACAACATTTCAAACAACGACACTAAATTTCTTAGCCCATTTTTTACTAAAATATGGCATAAGATGGACTTGAACTTAAAGGGATCTACAACATTCCAACTACAGATAGATGGGAAAACAAAAGTACTCAATATGACTTTGGTGCATCTATTGAGTGATTACAATTAAAAACATCTAAATACCTCGTATTAAATTTTTGCATATGTAAAACACTCTTTTAATAGATCAATCCACACTTGTATCGATAAGCCCCCTTTTGAAATTTGTTTTGGATATTTTCCACCTTCACCTTTGTATGTTGTATATGGACAACAAGCAGGGAGGGATAATCTTTTAGAGGATTCTTTAAGAATAGAAACATTTATTGAGAAAATTAGGCAGATCCATTTGTAAATATAGGCATATTAAAGAAGTCATATCAAATGTATGATGTGAAGCATGATCAACATAGAACAAAGAATCATTTAGAGTAGGAAATGGTTATAACTAAAGAAGGAGAGGCTATAGGGTAGTGGTGAGAAAATCAAGGATTTGTGATATGGTCCTTTACAGATACTAAAAGGGTAGGAGATAATGCTTATAGGCTCACTATAGCCCCAAACATGTGAATTTACTCAATGGAAAATGTGTGAAGTCTCAATCTTTATGAGTCTTCAATTTTGGATCAAGAAGAGGAGCAAGTTTTACTTTCCATAGAGGACTTAGCTCCAAATACCCAAGTAAATTTGCCAGAGGATACAAATTTGAAAAAGAGGTCTAAAACTAAAAGACACATGTAGTATGGCCTTTGGTATATTGGGATGAAAGGACATCTCTTAGGAAAAACAAAATGGTGTTCAAGGGAAAACTTAGAGGAAAAATTTCCTTGCCTCATTTAGTAAACCTTTTGGTGACTAAAAGGCTCCCAAAATGGGTAGGTATGATTTGATTATCATTGCATAATTTTTCATCCAGCCTAATTATTTTGGAGTGGAAAAATTATATGAATCAACTTATAAGAGCAGTTTTATTGGTGGGACCCAAATAAGAAAATTGAGGTTAAAATCCATTTGGAAACATATTGATTTGGATTTATGCAGGAATGAAATAGAATAAAAAAATAACCATAAATATAATTATGCAGTGGAAATAAAACTTCATTTCATTAATATCGAAGAATTCAAATTTTCTTACAGATAGAATGGAAATAAACTAGCTAGGGCATTGGTAGCTTATCTCTGAGAAAAGATGTTGTGGCCACAGGCCTATGAACTATGTTACAATGATGCTTGACGACCTATTTATTATTTAGAAACAATGGAAAACCATAAACATCCAAAACCCTAACCCTAGGAGATGAAACGTCAAAAATATGGGCCCCGTTTGGGTAAATTGGTCTTTCAACTTCCCGAGGTCGTAACTTTGGCATACGATATCCATTTGACGTGTACCATACCTTATTAGAAATATCTACCCAAGGAATACAATTTTTGATGTGAGAAACATCAATCCCAAACCCCATGTCACTCCCGATTTTCTCAAAAAATGGTGTTTAGCACCTCAAAATGGCTCCGGAAGTTCAGGACCCGAAAAATGCTAAAAATAGTAAGCTGTGATGAAAATGAAAAAATGAAAGAGACAATGGTGGGCCCCCAAGTGGAATAGGTGGGTGACCACGAATATCCACCTGGATCATTCCTCCCCCCTTGGGAAGCAATGGTACCCATTGCTTTAAGTTCCTCCATGAGATGAGGAGACTTCTACTGAACTTGCTCCTTGGTGAACCACATGCCTTGGTGCAAGAGTTGACCAGATTTGACAACGCGATACAGTTGGATCTTCTGTTGGCGAGTGTTATTGATTTGCATGGTCATGATAAAATCTGTGGTGGCCTGTTCCATGTAGTCTGGATTTAAATCTGTCGGTGTGAGTTGTTCTGCAATCTCAGAGGTGTCCAGTGGAAGTCGGAAGTAGGGATGAAGGCGATCCACATTGAATATTGGGTGCAGACCAAGGAATGGTGGAATACTGAGCTCGAAGGCATTGTTACCTATATCCTTGGTGATGGTGTACGACCCATATCAGAGAAGATGAAGCTTGTGGTGGGGTCCAGTGAGGTGCTCCTTCTGCAAATGTAGCCACACTTTGTCGCCCACGAGGAAGTTGTGTGGCACCTGATGTTGATCATGTCGTTGCTTGTACTCAGCATTGGCTCTGTCCAATATGTCATGAACCTATTGGCGGATGTGTTGAATGCACTCTTTGAAGTTGTTTTCTTTGTCAGATTAAGTCTAGACATCAGACGAATTGGCCTCAGTAGCCGCAAATGGCATGGTTGCGTCAATGAGACTTAGTGTATGGAATCCCAAGCCCACCTAAAAGGGGCTGTGGCCAATTGAGTTGTGGAGAGTTGGGTATAACTGTATTCTATATAGGGGAGGTTATCATCCCATGTGCATGGATTCTTTCAATTGTACATGCGCATAATGTGTGCAATAATCTTATTGATGACCTCTGTCTCGCCATCAGTTTGGGGATGGAAAGTTGTGAACTTGTTGAGCTTGGTGTCTAGCATTGACCAGAGGCTAGACTAAAATGTCATGAGGAACCTATTGTCCTGATCTCATATGATAGACTGTGGGATCCCAAAGTACACCCAGACTCGTTCAAATAATAGTTTAGCAATGTCTTCTACTGTGATATTCTTCTCGCACGCTTCCATAATGGCCATCTTCGAGAATTTGTCGATAACCATGAAAACACAATCGTTCCTATGCTCAGTAGAAGGATTTTCCAGCCCAAACCACTCTAATAGAGCTTCGCAGCTTTCTCCAGAATAGAGCGTCGATATATTGGTCCACTTGGAAGCGGTGCACCTGGGGTTAGATCAATGGGGTGCTTTACCTCACAATGCAGGGGCACCCCTGTGGGTGACGTGAATATTTCCTCGTACTCCTCCACAACCTTGTCCATTTGTTTTTTTCATGCAGAGGAGCCCTATCTGGAGGTCGTGGCCATAGTATTCTTCTTTCCTTAGGGGTAGATCATTAGGAAAATAAATTTCCTGGTTTGGGAAATGATCTTACTGCATTGTTTTTCAGTAACCAAAGAGATATCAGCAGGCGGTGCTACCTCTAGTATCTTGTACAACTTATTTCCCAAAGTAACAATAACAGCGTGAGGTCGATACTCATACACATCATGTCGCTTCCACAAGTATGGTTTTCCAATAATACATCAGAAACATCAAGAGGAGAAATGTCACATAAGACCTCATTCGTGAAAGGCTTCATGTTGTAGGGAAGGCGACACTGTTGGTTGAGGCAGAGATCCCATCCTTGGTGAAGCCACTAAATGGTGTATGGTTCTGGGTGTGCTATGGTTGTAAATCCCAACCACTTCACGATGTTTAATAAAATGAGGTTCTTTTGTCTCCCATTGTCGACAATGAACTGTAGCGTGGAACCCTTTACCCACATCTGGGAGTGGAAGAGACACTCCTCCTCCTCTGGATCTTTCGATTCCTCCTTCTGGATCTTCGGAGTGGAAAAAGTGGCATTGGGCTCTGCATCAATAATATGTTTCCCTTTGTCATTTTCCTTATCACGTTATGATTCAGAGTTAGAGAATCCATCTTATTCAAAAGCCCTCATCTCGGCCAGTAGCGACTGCTTGGCATGACACTCACTTGTGTTGTGAGTGCAGATCTTATAGAACTCACACCACTTTCCCGTGTCCTTCTTTGGCTTCGCGGTGTTTTTCTTTTCTTGTGGATTTTACAGGTTATCTTAGGCCACCATGCCTTCGCTTTGTCCTTTGTTCTACGTTTTGGGGGCACCTTTCCTCTGCTTTTGATTCGCAGATCCAAACTCTAGCTTCTTTTGTTTGAATTTCTTCTCAATCTTGGTAGCATACCAATATTTCGTACCAAGCGAGGAAATGTCGAGGAAAGCCATTTACTCATGAATGTATCTTTATAGACAACTACAATACTTTAGCACCAAATGTTTCTCTGAATCTTTGATACCCAACTTTGTGCGTAGGGTATGGAACAGCTTCGTGAGCTCATGCACATCTTGATCCCTTTGTTTCCGCAGCGTGGTCCATTGTATGTACTTGTCCTCATAGCTCCCCACAGGATAGTATTATTCCTTTATGGCGTCTCGAAAATAGTTCCAAGTGGGTAGGACTGAAAACAGAGAGGGTTTTGTCTCGTCCATTTTCTCACAGTATGTTTTGCCACCAGTCCTTGACATGGTGGGTAGCTTTGAGGAGTGCAAGAATAATATTCTCTCGGTTGGAAAAGTTATGAACTGAGAAAAATCCTTCTAACAAATTGAACCATCTATCTAGGACATCTGCATCTATTTTACCCTCAAATATGGGAATGTCAAAGTTTACTTGTACTTTAAAGGGAGTCGCGCCTTCAGAGTGGCTATTGGATGTAGATGCGCCACCGATGGGCAGTTGTTGAAGGATTTGGGCAAATTTATCCATCATCGTGTTCCTTTTTTTTAAGAGGGCCTCCTCGAGAAATATTTTGATAGGATATCCTGCTCCCTCATCTTTCTTTTTGTCCCCCCTAGGTGACCGTCAGGGTTTGCAAGGCTTATCTAGCAAAGGTTCAACCAGATCGAGCCCTAACTCCTTATACCCTCACCTCGTTGGGGACATGCAAAGAATGATCGAGAAAAAACCGACCGCTCTCATACCACTGATTTGGATTTATGCAGGAATGCAAAAGAATACACATATAACCATAAATATAATTATGCACCAGAAATAACACTTCATTTCATTAATATCAAAGAACTGAATTTTTCTTATACACAGAATGGAAATAAACTAGCTAGGGCACTGGTAGCTTATCTCTAAAAAGAGATGTGGTGCCTACAGGCCTCTAAACTTTGTTACAATGAGGCTCGAGGGCCTATTTATTATTTAGAAACAATGGAAAACCATAAACATCCAAAACCCTAACCCTAGGAGATGAAGCGTCAAACTTATGGGCCCCGTTTGGGTAAATTGGTGTTTCAACTTCTCGGGGATGTAAATTTGGCATACGATCTCCATTTGATGCGTACCATACCTAGTTAAAAATATCTATCTGAGGAATACAACTATTGATGTGAGAAACATCGATTAATGAAGCCATATTGCTCCCGGTTTTCCCAAAAAACATCGTTTAGTGCCTCGAAACGGTTCCAGAAGCTCAGGACCCGAAAAAATGCTTAAAATATTCAGTTGTGCTGAAACTGAGAAAATGAAAGAGACAATGGTGAGGCCCCAAGTGCAATAGGCAGGTGGCCACTAATATCCACCTAGATCACATATTGAGGCACTAAATGATGTTTCTTGTGAGATAGAACCTTCTTTCTTAAAGGTAAAGCCTCATGATAGTTGTTAGACTCCTATACCAATAGGTGTCATTTTTCATGATTGACTTATTGAACTATGCAATATGTTCAAACCTTTTTCTTGTGCAAAGGTGTTCCATATTCTCAGAAAATCAAAAAAGAAAAAAAATTTTAAAAATGTAAAGAGGTTATACCCTAAAAGAAAAATCAAAGGGTGAAAAAATAAATTGGCCAAAAAAGTGAAGGAAAATGAACCCCACCAAAAGAAAGGCCAAGGAAAGTGTGCAAGTCTAAATGCCACTACTATTTCATTTTCTGTAATAAAAAATTGTGTGCAGCTTGTCAAACTTTTGCCACAATTTATGAAGAGTCAAACTGTTTAAACTTGACTCATTCATTTTTCAATTTCATATTGTAGAATAGAGAATGAATATCTGGCCAAACAGTTTAATCTTGGAATATAAGTAGATAGGTAGAGTTAATAAAAGGTGCTCAACAGTTTAATCTGAGCCCTTGGATGTAATAAGTGTAGACTTAGATAGGTTTTCCATGTAAAAGAAAAAGAAGATTGATAAGGGTTTGCCAGTCTAAGTGCACCCTAATAAAGAAGAAAAAATGGTAGAGTAAAGTAGGTAGGGTAGGTAGATGTTGTTGCAGAATTACATGTGATGAATGATGGTTCTAAATGTGTTCAATTTTACTTTCATCACAAAGTGCAAAGGCAGATACTACATTGGAAAAAGTTCACAGCAAAGAAAAGTCAAATTATTAACTTTTCCTCTCATTTTCCCTAAACATTTCACTAATTTCCCTAAGCACTAAAGTATTTGAAGATTAAAGGGGCTCAAGGCATTTCCTTGACTTTTGGAGGGACCGGACCCTCGGCCCAGTAATTGAAAAAACCTAAGTACTTGAAATCATCCATTATCACATTCATTCACCTCTCAAAAATCTTTTTCTAAGTAAAATCCCATTTTACTTAGGAAAATCCTTCAATATTTCATGAAAAGCCCTCAAAATCACTTTTATTCTAAGTCTAAGTGATAAAAGTATAATAATGCCATTTACTTTTTAATCTTCACTTTCTTGGTTATATTTAAGTATTTTGAGTTTACATTGTTCCCTTGTCATATTAACTCTAATTTATATATTAAATTCTTAGTGAAATAACCTTGTCCTATGTATATAGCCCTTTTTTTATATAATATTCCCAAAAACCTTGTATTATAATTTTTAGCCAAAAGTATTTAATTCCCACTTATTTCAAATAAAAAACCCACTTTATATTCCCTTTTGGCTAAAAAATATCTTTAATTCTATTCCCGCCCCATATGGTAATTGGATTAATTTAATTCAATTATTGTATAATAAAATATATGGAAAAAAATTTAAACATGTTTTACGTGTTTAAAACAAAAACAAACCCAAAGTTTAATTAAAAAAAAACTTTGAAAATAATCCATCCCCGCGCATTTTTCATCCCCAACCATCCACTGTACAAGGGATTAATTAATCCTTATGATTAGTTAATAACCGATTCCCGCCAATCAGAATGCTCCCAAAAGGATTAATTCATAATAAATCGCGTCGGGCCCTCTTCTTAACTCCCCACCAACTTCACGTCTCGACCACCGTCCGATCACCCGCTCCAAGATCAACGGCTCTTATCAATTCCGCTGGCCATCTCCGATCTGAGCATTAACGCACGAAATGACAGTTGTTTTCAAATAGTACCTTGGCCACACGTCGTTTGTTTTGTGGATTCGCTGCCTCTCCGCCCAAAATCGCCTTCCCTTAAAAGTGGTGCGGAATAAACCACTTACCACCTTTCCCCGTGACTCATCTCTTGTATAGGATGACGTCATTTATTAAAATAATAAAATATTCACCCCCCATTTTACTTTGCCAATAAAACAAAAGTTTGCGTCTTTTTCATTATTTTGTACGCAAAACGAATACACCCTCCATGCAGAAATTTTGAATTTCAAATTTTTGAAGTCCGCCAACCTTTATCCTGTCAATGAAAATTGCAGTCAAGCCTCTCAGAAGATCGTCCGCCTTAACCAGTACTTGCTATCTCCAAAAGAAAAAATAGGTATTTACCCTAAATTCACACTGAACTCTATAAGAAACTCGGCTTTCATTTTCCTTTCACTGAAACAGAGTTAAAATTAATTCCTAAGTTCATTCCTTAATTCTGAGAATTGTAATTGAATTCCCAATCTGTAATTGTACCCGTTTCTCCCATCGAAACCTGTAATTTTGCTCAATTCTTTACCATAAGCCGAATTTCCATTTTTGAATCCATAAGAACCAAAAATGGAAGTTCCTGTGGCTTTAAACGTCACCCCATTAAACGCCCCTCACAGAGACCTGGATTATTTATCATTAGTCGACAGAGATTTCCAAATCAAAGACCTGGTTTTTATTGGTAGTCCTCTTCGAATTTTTTGTCGCTGCAGAGACAATTATTTCAATGGCTTGGATACGATTGGGTTATGGAAATCTAATATTCCCTGGTACCTCTTTCCCTCTATCCATATTTTCCCTGAAATAATCCATTTTTGCCATGAAAATTATGATCCTAACCAAAGAGCAGTCTTATCCCCAAATCAAGATGTCCTTTTCCCAATTACTTCTCAGTCTATCAATGAGATGCTACATTTTCAACCTGATCAGGCCCTCACTCCCCTGTCCATGGGATATTTACTTGAGAAATCCACCAAACTATCCCATGAAGAATTAAGCCACATCTGCTAGACCTTTATGCTGCCTGAGCATCAGCCTAAAGGCCCTCCCCCTTATGGGTATGCTTTTTTCACTGAGAAGGGTAGACTTGTTTTGGAAATGATATCCTTTATAATCGGCTTTAATACCAGTGAATATGTTGACCATTCAACTCTAGTATTATTGTCTATTTTTTCCCCTGGACAACCTCCTTCTATCAGGGATGACTTTGCATCATACATTGCAGAAAAAATCCATGATCAATTCATGAGATTAGAAAATGAGAAAGTGTTTAAATATTCTTCTGTCATTTACCATCTCATGCTCTATTACCAGTCGGAAAATTTCCCTTTCTATACCAAAAATCTTGATGCCCAAGGGAATCCTAGGCTTGTTATATTTTGGTCAGCCATCACTCATAGTTCTCGAGATTCTCCCTATTCCTATAATGATTTCATTGATCTTTTTATACACCCTGCAACTACTTTGTTGATAGGAGTTTCTCCTCCAAGACTCAGCAATGAAATCAAGAAAACTTTACAGCTCTCAAAACAATACAAAGTTGGTGATTGGTACTTATACCAAAATCACACAGAAGTCAGAATCTATGGATGTGAATTATGTCCCTTCAAATTGCCAAAATATGTCTCCATGAGAATCTTTGCATTAGAATATTTCAGGCAGATGAACAATTCTGATATAATTCATTTTTGTAATGCAAAGAAGAAGGCTCAAATCTGGATCAAAAGTCAATTAGGTCCCTTTATCTGTAACTCTAGGGATGTAGGAGAAGAGGCTAAAAATATATTACAAGACCGTTTTAGATTACAAAAGATTTTCTATTGGGTGCCTTATGACCCATTCAGCTTCATTTGTGATAAAAGAATGAAGAACAAATCAACACCATACATACATCACAGAATCCTAGAGATTGAAAAATATGTTAATACAGATGAATGGATAGAAGGAACATTGATAGAGCAGGATAGTGAGCAGGTCAATGTAGACAATGTTATGAAAGATATTGAAAAAATGCTTGACCTAGACTCTTTTGCACAGGTACCAAGATCAGAGGTTGGCCCTTCCTTAGCTGGGATTATTCAGCAGGAGTTACAAGAAAACATTGCATTATCATCTAAGGGAAAAGAGAAAGAGGTTGATACACAAGTTAAAGAAACATTCACTATGACAGAATAACCTCAAACTTCCAAGGGACATGATCAAGTACAGGTTTCTTCCGTTCAAACCAATCCATTAGAAGTGTCAATTTTGCAGACTCCATTAAATGTGGAAAAGGGAAAAAAGAGAGAAGTTGAAGCTGCTACCCCTCTCACTGGATCTTCACAACAGCCTCAAGCCAAGAGACAGAAATTGAATACTCCTCCAGAAGTAGAATCTATTAATGAAATCCTTGATAGTCAAGGACCAGAACAATTGGGAAGTCAACAAACAGGAATAGTCAGTGGAGCGTCCACTACCTCACAAAGGAAAGAGCTACAGAAGCAACAGAGTGTTGAAATATCTTCTTTCAAAACACCAGTTAAAGATACATGAGATATAAAGAAGACATTTATTAATATCAAGGCTAGGAATTATCCTCTGAAAATTCAAGTATATAATCAATATTTGAAAATGGCTCCAAAGAATCAAGAAAGATTGATGTCAGCTTTTGACATCCAAGAGGGAAAAATGTTAATGAGCCATTTTAAACCTAAGGTGCAGCAACCCCAAATAGCTGCTAATTATATTAGGACAAACTTTGAATTCCTAGCAAAGGATATCCATCCTTTAGATCAGATTGAGTTACATAAGCAGACTGGGGAAATGATATATTCTACTTTGACTGATAAGGCAATGGCAACTCACAGGTTACAAGATTCTTTGGAGAACACCAATACACAGTTACATCTTGAAAAGGCTTCTTCTCAAGCCAAATACAACAGGATAAAAACATTGGAAGAAATAATAATTGGTTTGGGACACAATCCAAAGGATGTCAAAGGTATAGATGCTCTAATCAAGAAAAAAGATGATGACATTGCAGCTTTGAGAAAGCAGTTGAAATTGCCAGCCTCCAGACATCCTCAAACTGAAGAAGTAATGAAGAATAATTCTGAAGAGGAAATGATGGAGTTTCTCTTGAAAATGAATGAGAAACTGACTGAAACAAAAAAAGAACTAGAACAAGCTTTAAAAGACAAGTATTCCAATGTTCCAGTATCTACAGCAGTGGTTATCACAGGTAAAACAAGTTAGCCAACAGGTCAACCAACAGAGCCATCACAGGTAAATACTTCAAATTTGAGTACAGAAGAAGTAGTAAAGCAAATGAATGACTTGAAACTGCAAGTAAAAGAACTTCAGCGCACAAAGTTACAGCTTATTAGTTTGGAACAAAAATATGATCTTTCAAAAATGAATGTTGCTGACAAAACAAGGAAAGTAAAAAAGTTGGAAAAATTAGTTAAAGCTTTGGAAATGGATCTCACATTGGAGAAACCTTCAAGAGAAATAAATGATATTATTTGGGATGATATTATTCAGTCAATAAAAGATATCTGGTTCTCAATCCAGATAATATACGAGCAGAATGATTTGGTTAAAGTAGCTCTGGATGAAGTTGAGAATACACAAGCAGAATTAGGAAATAGGCCTGAGGAAGCCAATCAGCTCATACAATTCCTAAACACCCAAACCAGAAAGCAACTTGCAGATCAGGGTATTCAGGACAGGACTGCAACAATCTTGGAGATAAAAAGCTTTTTTACTAAAAGAACTCTTATGCAAAATTTAGAACGAAGGTGTTTTGACATGCAAAGTGAAATCATTGCTTTCAGAGAAAGGTTTAATGTTTTATTGAATAAAGGGTTTCCCAGCCCTATGGTTTCAGAAGATAAAATAATGGACCTGGAAACTTAGGTTAAGAAATTGGACATACATGCTCACAATCAAGCCAGTTTCTCGACCATTTCATCAAAAACAACATTACCTACAGGAAGGAATCTTTATGACAGATTAGAGAATTTGTTTTATCTTGAACATGAAGTAAGACATTTGTTTCCTAATCAACCTAATTTCTTCAGATATATTGAGGATGATGAAACATTAAGGAAGCTTCAACGGACCAAAATAGAAGAAGATAAATGGTGGGAAGATCTATTGGAACTTTTGTAAATTTATCCTTATAATAAATTTTGCCTATTTACTACAGTATAAAGGATAAAGGGACAAACAAAGGTCAAAGATTATCAGTTCAGTTAAAGTGTATCAGTAAGAACAAAGAGTATCAATGAAGCAAGTCAGTTAGAACAAAATTACTGAAGAGGACAACGATGAGCTAAAATATAGGTCCTACCTCCACCACATTCTCAAAAGGAGGAAACAGCACAACATCGGTTACTTCTTGTCTTATCTATGAGACAATCTGTCTTTATTTTTATTGTAACTTATTTGTGAGTCATCTTAGATTATATATCGTTTTGTTAAGAGATATTTTGTATAATTTTTTGTATAAATAAACCCTCAATTGAATTATTAAGGGTGGATTCTTATACTTTGATGTAACATTGAATATTTTGGAATAAAGAGCTTTGGAGAAATTTTTCGTGGAAAAACTGGACAAGGAATTGAGGCAGAAGACTTTTGTCAGGATTCATGCATCAAATGAAGGATCAATAAGTCATTTATATCTCATGTTTTGAAGTTTTACATGTGTTTATGATATCATCTGTGTTTCATTATCTTAATATTTAACGAAAAAGATTAAATCAGAAAGTACTTAGGTGTAATCTGATTTCAGTCGTTATTATTTTAAATGTTTTCCTCTAAACTGGTTTAAACAACGAATTCTTAATTGCTCCTGTTTGTCTAGTTCATACATCTTTGGTTATTTAGTAAAAAATACTTAACTGCTCTTTATTGATAATCAATTTATTTCTCTTCTCTTGAATGTGTTGAAAGATTCTTAGTTTCCTTTCATCCGTTTGAATTCCATTTCATTCACTTTAGATCTATAATTGTTTCTAGTTTGATTATCTTGCCCTGATAAACCACCTTTTGTTAAAAAACTTAAGTCAGTGCAGCCAATCCTTTGACTCCATTAGCCCAATGGACTGAAACTACTTGATCTTAATCTCAGATAAGGAATTCCATCAACATAAAATGAAAACCCTTGAACTTTATAGCTAGCCTAATATCTCCCAAAAACAAAGCTAAATTTTATAGAGAGAGCCCTCTCTGGGTACAGATTGGCTAGATTCTGTACCAGAAGGTTGGTTTGTGGTTACCTCGGACCCCTTTCCTCTTCCAACAACTTCAAGGAAAATCTGAGTGATAACAATAGTATTACACACACAAATACCATTATAGTGGTGCAATAAATATGTCAATCAGAGTTCATATGAAAAGGTTAGGCCTCTTGAACGCTGACCTATTGTGATTGGACACAATAATTCGAAAGGATGCCACAAAAACCCCATTAGTTATGTAGAAATACCTAACCGCATGAATACCATAAATAATACTCTAGAAGGGTCAATTTTGTAACTCCAGTTGGGAGTTTAAGGAGCTAATCTCTAACCTATTTAGCTATCAGGCTATATTATAACTAAGCCACTGGGAGGAAATATGTAAGCTTTCATTTGATTGTATCATGTTACGCACAAGAGTAGAACAAATTGGGAGTTGAATTGAAAATGCATAACAGGGGAAGTTTAGTGCTTGTAGAAGCCATAAGTCTAATGTAAGTCCACAAACAGTGTCTTGTCCTTTGTACTAAAAGAGAGAGTAGAGAAATATCACCATATAGATATTCTTTGTATTGTAAGATTTCCCAAAGAATTTGTATTATTGTGGTTGGTGTGTGACCATAATATATTACATGCATAAGAATAAAACAATCATTAAGAAATATAGAATATAAAAAAATTAACCATTTATTATTTTCTATCTATTTTTATATATCTATTTTGATGAACTATCCAATGGAATATCCAAAAACCAAGTTCTTTTTTTAATTTTGTTGTTGATAAACTTATGTGACACATTATGTGTTATTGAGGATGTGTATATAGGGTGTGTAATGAGTTTTGTATAATCTTAATGATAGAAATTCAATGGTGGATGCATCATTCTTCCATTCAACATTGAGGTTGTTCCCAAATTAGATTCTACCTAAATTAAAAACATGAAAAAATAAAAAATAAATATAAATATAAATATGAATATGAAAAATTGATAATTGTGAATGTGAATGGATTACCTACATCAATATTTCCTTCAATACTAAAAATGAAATGTATCTTAAAAAACCCAATTTCTCTAATGATAATTGTGCATGTGAATGGATTAACTACATAAATCTTTCCTTCAAGACTAAAAATGAAAAGTATCTTAGAAAGACCCAATTTCTCTGATTGTTGTTTTAGAGCTATTTATGGAGAGACAATCTATGATTATCACGTCCTTAAAAATATTCATGAATTTGTCCTCTTCCATGTGAGGTGTCTCGAATAAACTACTTCATTGAAGAGGTAATGTTTTTTTTTATGTTCATGTACTCATGATTTACTTACAGATTTTTATAAACAAGACTGATTTTTGTGACTCAAAAAGAGAAAAATTGCTATTATAATGAGCCACCAATTGTGTGAAGAAACGTATTACTCACAATAAGGAAATGACCTCAGAAAATACCATAAAATGAGAGAGAGGGAGAGCTCTGTAAACTTATACTCAATTGCAATGTACAATTGGTACCGTAAAGCCGTTACATAAAATATTGTGTGTACTGCGATAAGAGGATATGGATGGTTAAGTCACATATGTGAGCCTCAAATGGATATGATACCATTGATTTAGTGGAGGAGATGTGGTGAATAATTTAAATAGTGTGGGAGCACCAAATTGATTTGTTACCGTCGATCTGGTGGACGACTTAAATAGTGTGGGGTTGGCTAGGTCATGATAGATAAAAACATTGATTAAAGGTACACACAAACACTTTGTAACATGACTTTACATTTCACCCCATAAAAAGCGAAGAGAATCGAGGGAAGTGGATATTATTAGATGGAATTGGAAATCTAGTAAGTGGAGAGATGTATGCTATTCTCATGCCCTTAATCCAAGCCCTAATACACGAGGGGAGATCTATATGCCCTCTTTACTAATTAGAACAAGAAACTATTACAAATAATTTTAGTCCAAGAGCCACTGATGTGTATTGTCATGGCTGGAACTGATTTTCTAGATTATGACTGATATGACAAACATAATCAATGAGGCCAAAAGGCCCAATCAAACAGTAATGTGGTAACTAATGGAGTGTTGTTGTCAATGTGAGGTTCATTAACGAGGCCTTCATCGATAAGGGAAGCACCAATAACGGACCTTTCAATCAAAGAGTTCATGATAAAGGAGTGGATGACATAGGGATGGTCGATATGGAGTTGTCAATTTCATCCTCAATGGAGATGTGTTGAACAAGGAAGGTACTAGAAAGGCACCAATGATAAAGATGTGGTGGACAAGCAAGTTTTCAAATAAGGTTGTCATTAGCAAATAGGTGGTCCACACGGGAGCTTTTGAGAAGAGGGCCATTGAAAAACGTGTTGTTAAAAAGAAGTTCTGGGAAACACGGGTATTGTCACTTTTGATTTTTTCACGGATTGGATGATCATTATTTGTAGATTTTGGAATATTTTAAATATTTTGTAAATAAAGATTTCACTTTTATTTCGACCCGCCGGAGAGATGAAAAACATGCCATAAGAGCAAAGGGATAAATCCGTATGATTAATCCAGATGATTCAAACCAAAGAGAAGTATTTATGAATCTTACATTTTTCATTCAGTATGTTGGTTCAAAATTGACAAGAAGGAAGAAATGGGAAACCCATCAATATGCAAGAGCCTCTCATGTAGTAATATGTGTTCATTTTGTAATTTTTATACTGCAATGAAGAAAACATATGGTTTTGGGTGGAAAAAAATTGTAGGGGAATCCTTTAAATATACATGGAGATTGAATATCTGACCGGCAATATAGGGTCTCCATTTTAAGGTCAAAATTTGAATATCAAATTCTTGAATCAATTGTTAAAAAATTTCTCGACCAATGCAATCCAAATATAATTTCTTGGTTTATCTTATATTAAAAAACGAGTAATATTTTCTCATATTTAAGACGATATGTTATGTAAGTCAAATTATTTAATTATACTGAATTTTTGGTTTAAAAGAATCATTGACCTGGTGCACTTGAGTTGCTCGATAGCTTCACGTTTCCTTTTGGTTGCTCCACGAACTCGAAACTTACAGTTTCTGAACCTCACTCAAGCTTTATCCCTACTAAGCATTGACGACACTTGTTCCATTCTTACTTCATCATGCATACAAATGGACATATGATCAACTCTGGTTAGAGATTTTCAACTGTCAACTAAACTCAATTGAATTGAATTAAAGTCAAAGTTACTATAACATTTAGACGAAAAGTGGTTGAAATTAGTTTCTCCAACCTTCTTTCTTAATTAGGGATAAAGAAAAAAAAGGTAGAGCAAAGATTGTTTTTCTCAATATTCCAAAATAGTTAAATAGATTGCATAGGAAGCATCAACAATAAATGATTGGAGTGAAACAGAACTAAACTTAACTAAATCCGAACTACTAGTAGACAATGGAATTAAATATGATGACACCTAGGATACAGTGAGATTAATATCTCAACACCCCCACCGAATATCAATTGTTACAAGTAGTGGCACTTACAATCTCTAGTGTCTCTCTTTGAAATTGAAATACATTTTTTCCCAAAGGCTTTGTGAAAATATCTACAAGTTGATCTCTAGAACCACAAAATGCAAGTAATATGTCTCCATCATTGAAAAGCTCACGGATGAAATGAAAACTTGTGTCAATGTCCTTTCTTTTTTTGTGAAATACATGAATTTTTGTTAAAGAAAATGCAAAATTGTTATCACAATAAATGAGAGTTGGCTCCTTCTGAACATTTGAAAGATCTGCCAAAAGTACTCTGAGCCAAACTACTTGACAAGATGTTGAAGTGGTAGCTACATACTCTTCCTGTACTACATATATTGAAACGATTGTATGATCCTTGGATTCCCATGAAATCATATTAGTTCCAAGATGAAAAACACACTGTGAGGTGCTTTTTTTGTCATATAACTTGCACGCACAATTGCTTTTTGTATAACCTGAAAGTGAGTTTTCTTAAAAATGTGTGTAGAGCAAACCATAGTCTCAGGTCCCTCTAATATATCTTAACATCCTTTTTGCATGGGTGATTTCATAAACCTGGCGACAAAACTAGTTGCAAACATGATATCGGGTCTAGTTGCAGTGATATATAATAGACTACTAACTAGACATTTATACAATGTGGAATCAATTGGTGGTGCTACATCTTGTATGATCATCTTGGTGCCTTGAGGAATTGGTGTATCAATTAGTTGGAAATTGGTCATTCTAAACTTTTGGATGATGTCAGTGGCATATTTTTGTTGACCAACAAAAATGTCATTAACAGATTGTTGAATTTCAATTCCTAAGAAGTATTTCATGACTCCTAGACCAGTCATATCAAACTCTATTTGCATTACTCCTTTGAAGTATTCTAACGCCATATTGCATGTATAATGAAAATCATCAACGTAAAGGCATACAATGATAATTTAACTTTCTTGAGTTTTGGTACACAATGTTGGCTCATGGTTTCTTCTCCAAAAGCCACTTTTGAAGATACAGGTGCCGATGTGCCTATACTAACCTCTTGGAGCTTGTTTGAAGCCATACAAATCTTTCTTCAACCTATACACCTTATGCTCCTATGTTGAAACTTCAAAACTAGGAGGTTTCTCTATATAAACTTCTTCCTATAATATACCATTTAAGAATGAAGATTTTACATCAAGTTGATAGAGTTTCCATTTCTGTTGAACTACTAGGGATAAAATATTTCTAACAGTGTCTAACCTTGCTACTGGAGAAAAGCTTTCACCATACTCGACACCAAATTTTTGTGAGAATCCTTTGGAAACCATCCTTTCTGTATGTTTCTCAATATATTATTTTTCATTCAACTTGGCCTTATATACCTATTTTACAACAATTTTGGTTTTGTCTCTTGGGAGATCAACTAATTCCCAAGTCTAGTTCTTCTCTATGGCAGCGATTTCATGATTGATTGCATCAACACAATGTTTTTCTTTAATTTCTTCCTCAAATGAATTGGTTGAGATGAAAGAAAGGAAAACATATTTTATTGATCAAACCCATTCTCTTGATCATATATTTCTTGTATGTTTCTTCTTTTCTGATTTTATTCTGAGGATTTTGAATCATTGGTGGATTCACTGCTAGAAGATGTACCATTTTCAGAGTGGTATGACTCTTCCATAACCTAAAATCTTGGTAGTTGTGGTGGATAACCAGAATTATTTAAAGCTTAATCTATATGATCATACCAATATTTATTTTCAAAAAAATTAATATCTCTGCTTAAAAAAACTTCTTGGTAACTGGATTGTAAATTTTATAGGCCTTTGATTGTTCACTATAGACTATAAAAACACATATTTCACTCTTATCATCAAGCTTATTTCTTAGCTTCTAAGGAACATGTGTAAATGCTACATATCCAAAAATTCTAAAACGAGATACATCCACCTTCTTACCATCCTATACTTTTGAGGTACTGCATATTGGGGATTGGGTTTTGGATATTTGTTGACAACATATATTTTTATTGAAACTATTTCATCCCAATATTCATTAGTCAACTTCTCACGCATCATACATCTGACCATATTCATGATTGTCAGTTTTTTCGTTTCTGCTACTCCATTATGTTACATATTATATCTTTATGTGTTCTACATGATGATTCCTTGATGTTGACAAAAATATTTTAAGTCATTGGAGTTGTATTCTCCTCCTTGGTCGGATCTGAGTACTTTCAAAGGATTTTCAATTTGTTTTTATTATTCTACATTGAACTCTTAGAATCTTGAGAAAGTCTCTGATCTATTTTTGAGAAAATAAACCCATATCTTCTTGATATAATTATCAATGAATGTCAAAAAATAAATACTACTAATAATGGATTGTGTCTACATTGGGCCACATATATATGTATGGAGTAGCTCTAAAGAATATTTTTCTCTAGAGGAAGATGTGGGAAATAACCTTTTTGATTCTTAGATAGAATACATATTTTACAATTACAATTTTTTTCATTCATAACAGGGACACCAATGAACATTAAAATTTTCTTAAGCAGGCTTAGTCTCTTAAATGGAATATGCCCATTCCTGGAATGTCATAGCTGAGACTGATATATCCTTGAAATATTGTGAAAACGCTCTGTAATATTTTGACTTTTAAGAGTCACTGGAAACATCCCGTTCTTGGTTTTTTCAATATTTGCTACTAGTTTTTGATTGAGAGGTTTTTCATAGATATAACATGTTTTCCTTTGGAATGTTACATCATAACCATGTTCCATCAATTGATCTACACTAACGAGGTTATTCTTGAGGTGTGGAACATAATAAACATCACGTTTGTATTTTTGTTGATTTTGTTGGGTAAGAATGGGGACAATATAATTCCCTTCAACTTTAATATGAGAATGATATCCAAGAATAATTTTAGATGTTATCAAATCATTAATGAAAGAAAGTATATTTTTGTTACATGTCGTATGATTGTTGCAGGAAGTGTCCAACAACCAAAAGGTCCTTGCTATGATTGTCTTCAGAAATATGGCAGGAAAGAAACATTGCTTCAGAGGATTCTACTTCATTATTGGAGAGATGGAAACTACCTCTTTTTTTATCTAGATTTTTCTTTCTACATTCATGTTCATAATGCCCAAATATTTTGCAGTAATAGCATTAGAAATTTTATTTTATCCATGTTCTTCCTGTCAGTGTTTAGTTTTTTTAACGTCTCAACTTATCTTCTGAATGATGATGTTCTGATATGGCTCACTCTCGCCCTGTGCCTCGCTTGTTGTTTCCTCTATATCCTTCGCCTCTTCCTTTGCTAAGAGAGTGTTGTGCTTCTAAATCTTATTCCATAAAATCTTTTACGATGTTAAGTGTTGTTTCATGTGTAAGAATTTATCCAGTCAATTGTTCTACTGAGAAAGTTGTGAAGTATTTAGGTTTCATAATGGTTGTTACAACCATGTCATATTTCCTGGGCAATATTTGAAGGAATTTTTCAACAATATTCTCATTTGTAATGGTTTCACCAATGAGTTTGATCTGATTGAATATGCCCATGACTAGTTATGAACTAGCCCACATTATTTATGCCAGTCATCTTAAGGGTTTCACAGTGAGCTCTCAATGTTTACAATTTAATAGTCTTCACTTTATCATTACCTTGATACGCAAATTTTGAAATATCCCAGGCTTTTTTTGTTGTTGATGTGTTAGTTATTTTGTTGAAGACAGAGTCATTGACTAAGTTTTGTATCCAACATTTGGCTATGTGCTCTTTCTTTCTTAGTTCTGTCATGGAATTCCTCTCATTATTGTTCATGGCTTGTAATTATTCTTGGTTCAGCTATGCATAACTGTTCTGTAGGGTATTCCAACACTCTTGGGCTTGCAAAATTGCCTTCATTTGTAAAGACCAAAATTATTATTTTTTTCTAAGAAAAAACAAGGTTTGTGGAAAAGAGGTGGAAGAAGTTCTTTCTCCAAATGCGAATATGTGGATCTTTAAAAAAAAATAAAAAAAATGAGTGAAATAAAACTTCCTTTCTCAATACATCTTTTCCATAAAAGTAAAAAAAAAACAGAAAAACAAAATTTTTTTTCTTAACAAAGTAACCTGTTTTTTTTTTTAATATCCATTACTCCCTTTAAAAGAAAACTTCTCAAGTAGTGGACCTCGCACCATTGGAGATTTTTTCTGTCCCAAATCATCATATATTTATGGATATATCAATAAATAATTATATGCAATTACGATGCAATATCGTTTTTTTATTATAAAAAAAACAAAGAAAAACTTCTCAAATCATGGACATTCAAACTTTTCAAATCGAGGGCATTTCCCTTTTTAAAATAAAATGGAAGAAATTTTAATAACTTTAAATTTAACGTGCACATTTTAACATATTTTAACATTTTAAATGAAAGAAACCTTGTTCTCGAGTTCGTGCTCCTTGAGCTTTGAAACAAAATGAATCCTCGTGCTCAAAACCTCAGGACCGGTTTACATCGAGACGTTTTGACTTCTAACATTTAAAATTTTATAGCGTTCTGAACGTGTCGCACCTTCCGACAAAAATCCCTTGTGAAATTTTGTGCACTATGTTCACTGGCAGGGTGCGAAAATCCCATAAATTTGATGCACTGGGCTTTCTTCGTAGGTGCCAAAGTGACACAGCTCTCTTTCATCACAGGTGCAAAATTAAAGTTTTTTTCACACTTTCTATTTTAAGATCCACGACCTCTCATCCTCTGTTATTTCTCTGTAACTCCCAAAATAAATTTGAAACGTTTCTCTCTCTGAAGTGTTATGCAACCTGGTGCTCTAATACCATGACAAAGAAAACAAATCATGCAAAAATTATTTCTATTCTCAGTATTCCAAAATAGCTAAATAGATTACACAGGAAGCATAAAAAATAAATGATTGGAGTGAAAATCAAATAAATTGAACTAACTATGACACCTAGCAGACAATAGAATTAAATATGATGACACCTAGTAGACAATAGAATTAAATATGATGACACCTAGCAGACATTGATATTGATATCTCGAAAATTACAACCACAGAAAAATTTAAACTATGATGTCTGTTGGTCTAAGTCTGAGCTAGGCTTATAGTTTAAAAAAATCACATCAACGAGATTTCCTTTTCCTTTTATTTTCTTCCAAATCTTCTAACCTCTAAATTTTTTCAACCTTCTCTTTTTTTGTAGTATTTAAAATTCAGATTCTTCATTTGTTGGTGCAACTCTTCCATTTTTCCAGGTTTTCCATGCATATCATCTATTTCTTCATAAAAATTATTGTATGTGGAATACTACCACATGTCATATTCAATTGTGTGCTCTTCATCACTAATATTTTGACCATAAATTTTCCGCAACATAAGATGAGAATTAAATTTTATCTCTTCACAACTCCAATGCATGAAAATTTTATTAAAGTTTTCATCATCCAAGTTTTCTTCAACATCA
Source organism: Pinus albicaulis (assembly GCA_034641835.2). Lineage (NCBI taxonomy): Eukaryota > Viridiplantae > Streptophyta > Pinopsida > Pinales > Pinaceae > Pinus > Pinus albicaulis. Next base: position 184,205,476 of record CM076581.1, on the reverse strand, counting down.
ATTTATGGAAGTTGAATGTAGATTTTATCAAAACATGTTGTTGAAATCCATGCTTCAATGAACCTTAATTCATCTTCAAATGTTGTTTCTTATTCCTAGTTTCTACTAACATCTGCACATTTGAAATGAACGTTAAGTTTAAAAATATTTGGAGAACCATATTTGTTTTGCTATGCAATGATATTTTTCTCTTCTTTCATTTCCCTTTTTCTCTATGTTTCTTCCACTTCTTTACCAATCTCGTCTTCTTCAAAGAATTTTTATTCCACTTGGTTTTCATATCCAAGTGGTATTTTCTCACCAAATAATAGTTTATCAATAAGATGTTCTTGTTGCATCACATGCAACCATTCATCATTAGCAAATTGTTCTTCATCAAACTTAACATCAGCAAATTGAATTGTTGGATTCAAAATAACATTTTTTGCTCCAGTGGCAGCTTCATGGTCATCAACAAGCATTGTTATGGATTCACCATCTATTCATCCACTTGTGGTTGTGCATAGTGGGATTCAAGAGCTTTGTGTCCTCTTTGTCTGATTCTTCTGTAAATTCTTCATAGTCATCATCTACATATGACTCAGCACAATGGGATTTGATAATGTATGTGTTTTTTCTCTATTTTTGGTAACAGACAATCATAAATGTCATCGAATTTTAAGTGAAATTCGCCAAACTCTTCATATTCAACTTTATTACTCCCCCTTATACCAAAAATCATCTCAAGGGTGTCCCATGATTCCTTGGTTTTCTTTGAATATGCAATGAGGGGAAGAATTTTGTCATATGTTCATTCCTTTATGCATTTCAATGCGAAGGCGTTCTTTCGCATTTTCGTTCCGAAATATTTCAAAAATATCTTGAACATCTAATATTGTCTCTTTCAACTTCTAAATGTATTCTATTTTCCCATTTTTTGAGCATTGGATCACTACGGCTCAACAAGAAAATCAAACTACAAACTTAGCGACTTCCTATAATAAAAATAACTTTAGCTTTTAGGTGGGATTTGATTGAAACTATGATTTTTCTCACATGAGATATGGGATTCAAGCTCTATATCACATCCAATAGAGGAGAACAAGGGAGTTGGGTCATATAAAAAAATTACTCGTATATAATCACCATGAGCAAGTCGTGTGATTGGGAATATGGACACTAATGGTATGGATCTCATAAACTATGAGATGCATGAGGGAGGAAAATAAGTACCTTGGACCTAATTAAATCCTCTCAAGATTATTGGCTATGAATAAAGGCTCTACTATATCTCTAAGGGATATTTGGCCTATGGATGTGATATTGAAATGATTTAGAGGCTTTGTGCACCACATTTGTGTCTTGAGATTTTATAATTGCGCCTTTATGTTATTTTAAGTATTTTAGGGAAACATTATGATTTTATGAACTTTAAAAATGGCAAATAAATTAAAATAGGAGGCATATTCCCTATTTTAATCTTCTCATATTGAAGTCCCCTAAAGGAGTCCTCAAAGAATCACCTTAGACCTTTGTAAGTGATTTTTTGCCTATGATTATAAATATGGGGTCTACCAATATATTTTTCATTTAATATGAAGGACTCTTCCGAATTGTATCATGGACGAGGGAATAAAACAAGGGCCTTGGGACTTTAAAAAAGTGTGTTTTTCTCAAGTGCCATGAATAAAGCCTTAAAATCTCACATAATTCTCTGTAAAGGATTTATAGAGTTTTTGTGGCATATCAACACCATTCAAACACCAATATTTTCACACTATAAAGCCTAAATATGTTAAGGCATGAGACTCAAATAAGATTAAGATTATATATACTTATAGATAGTATATGGAAGGATTAGAATATTTTATTTTATAATAAGGATTTTGTAAAGGGGAAACACTATTCTAATTTTGTGTAGTGTGAATATATTATCCCTATAAAATGTGTGCATTTTTTTTAATTGGAAATCATTTCATAACACATGTTTGTTCTTATAATGCATATGTATTTCCAAAATTCACATGTTTCTAAGATTGTGAATTCTCAATTATGCATTCACATATTTTCCCATGGAATTGAAAATTCTCAATTATGCATTTGTTGACTTAGTGTCTTTGGATTTAGGATTGCCGACATCAATTCGGTGGTTCCTATTGTAGAAATAAAAAAAATATCTATTTTTTAAATGCTTTTCAATATATTCATTTCTAATTTTTTTTCAAATATAGTACAGAAATATATTGCTAATTAACACACACATGAATATTTGAAACATATAATATTGTTTTCTTTCTTTTACAGCTATCAAAATTATAATTTAGAAAAAAAGTATTATATTTCTTGCGATAATATTTTACCTATTTTCCTAGTACATATCTATAAACTAAAACTAAATGTTTCATTATTTTAAGGCCTCCAAACTATATATGAATACTTAACATTGTAATTATAGGGTTATGTTTACACAATTTATTATTTAATATCAATATGTGTGCAAAAAAAATATTAAAAATAATTTAGCACAGGAACACATAATTCTCTACAAATATATAAACTATTTTAAACTATTTTAAGGAAATAACATAATTTAAGCACTAAAATATTGGGTTGGAATTCACATATTAATTACATTTTGCAATAAAAGAAAAGTAATATATCATAGTTACAAAAATTAGAATAAATAAAAATTTTATGTTCCAAAAATTAATCCAATTTTATACATTTCATATTTTTGAGTCATTTTCAAATTAATTGGAAAATAATCTTGGATTATCCATCTATTTCAATAGATTATGTTTTTTCATACTTTCACAAGTACTAAAAAAATCTTGTATCAATAACTTTGGTCGGAACATACATTTTCAACATATATTTGGTTTTTTGAACTATGGTTTTTAATATGACTGCTTCTTTATTCTTGTCTGGGCTGTTTTTTCCTCATGAGAGGATGCCCATGAACAAATGAGGGTTTTGCATGCCACACTATGGCGAATCTCTCTGTAGTAAACCGTGTTTTGGTTTTTTTCTAGTTTTTTATTTGGCTAACTAATATCGGCCGGGTTTTTTATTGAGGGTGACTTCGGAGGCCCAGCCAAAAGGAATGCTTAAATGTATATTATGCTGTGTAACTCTTTATTTCTTAATAAAAAGTTTGATTTTTTCTCCGGAAAGAAAAAGTACCAACAAGTCATGAAAGAGTATCATTTACTTGATCTCATTCTAAATAAATTATACTAATCATTTTCATGTATAGACTTCAATGGTTGTATAGTGGATATTTCCATATCATAAGCTAATAGAACTAGAATCATGAAGTAAAGGATCACATCATTTAAACATATCCAATAGAAGAGACTTATATGAAGTGAATACAAGCTAGGAAATTGTAAAGTCCCACTTCCCCAACTTCTATTAGGCCCAAGAAACTAATAATTTAGAAAAAAAAAGGTCACATGATCTAGAAATTTTGATTAAATAAAAACACAAAGAATGAGGAGTCTCCTAGACTCCAAAGTACACTTGTATGTGCTAGAGTTCTCCTTGATTCATATTTCCTTAACTTGTAAGAGTAGTCTTTATGCCAACCCCTTTTATATGTTTCACTAGTAAGGCTCTTCATGAGCCTTCATAAATTCTCAAAGACTTTCCAATTATACAACCATAAAATTAGAAAGAAACAAAAATAAAATATAATATTTACTCTAAATATATCAAATATAAAAAAATTTAATTATTTTAAAGTCAAAAAATTTTCCTTAAATTTTATATTTTTAAAATTATTAATTAAAAAAAAAAATCTAATAATAATTAA